>BMAO01025984.1:0-17429 GCA_019973975.1 Trichonephila clavata
ATATATATATATATATATAATCAAAATTTCTCTACAAGAGAGAGATGAACCACATGATCAATACATAAAAGAATATCAATTGCCAGATAACAATACAACAGAATTAGAAGGAGATATGAAAGATTGAAACAACAGAGCAGAATGGATGCTTCAGTATTATCAACATTGCTGACTTAGGACAGCTAGTATACATAAAATTTTTTCAAAAAAATCCTTCTGTATAAAAGTGGGGTTGAACATGTTTTTTGGCCAGCCAACCTTCCCCCTTTTTTTGTTAATAATACCGAGCAAATACCAATTGGAAATAATGGATAGGAAATCTAAATCCATTATAAGGAAGAGGTAACTTACCCAAAAATTGCATACTGAAATGCAGAGCCCGCGCTAAATCTGAGTACAATAACCAAGTTATTGCCAGATTCTGGACCCATATACAATTTCAAAACAAAGCAAAGGCTGAAAATAGCACTTAGCAAAAGTATGAAAAGAATAGAAATAATAAAATAAGAAATGTAAACATACTACCATTATCTTAGAGACTCTTAATATTTTAAAAGTTATAATATATTCTAAAAAAGTAATTTTATCTAAAACTAGAAACTGGGGGTATTTAAAAACTATCTAGGAAGAATAATAAATCTATAATATAAACCTTTTAAAACTATGGAAATTTAATCCTTACTATTTAGAATTTCATTATTTAAATATCTATTAATAAAATTAATAGGGTAGTTTTGAATTAAACAGTATTTAGTAAAATGTTTATAATTTTTTATTTTTTCTGATTTATTAGAAACTAGAAATTTATTGCGTAGTGTGTAATTAAGAACAATATTTCTGAATATAGATACATGCACATTACTCTCCCAATGCGGTACTTTTATAATATTGAAATTAAAGTCTTCTCGTTTATCATAAATATTAGTAACTATTTTATAATCTTTTAATTTAATTTCTATATCAAGAAAATTTGCTTCGTAACTGTTACTATTTGTCTGTAATAAATTAAGATATTGTGGATAAAAATTAATATTAGGTATAAAGTTGTCTTGCTTGCCAAAAATGATTATATCATCTATATAACAAAAAAATAAAATTCTAAGTTGTCTGTGAAACTATTTTCAAAATAATGTAAATATAAATTGGCAAGACAGTTGCTAGCTGGGCCACCTTGTGGTAGACCCTTAATCTGTTGATAATAATTACCATTATGATAAACATAATTCTCTTTTAGAACTAACCTAAGTAGAGACCAAATCTATCATATTTGACATTTTTAAACAAATTATCTTTATGAAATTTTACTAGTGTTTTTATCACATCATCAATATTAATTGAGTTAAAAAGATCTTCAAAATCTAAACTAAATACTGAAAATATCTTTTTATCTTTAATTTGTGCAATAAGTTCTGTACTGTTTTTAAGTATGGCTGAAGTTTTTAGATTATTTATTGTATCTTGTAACATTTTATGTAGAATTTTGCCTGATTTGCTGTATATATATGTATTAAAACCATTAGTAACTGTTCTAAACTTTATTGGATTTTATGAAATTTAGGAGTAAGAAATACATGTGGAAATTTAAAATTATTATATTTGTATTTTTAATTGTTTATGAAAAGCCAAAATTCGATTATTTATTTCTCTATTAGAAATTGATGATCTAATAAAAGCTGTATTATTTTCAAAATGTTTGTTGAGCATTAAACTATAATAGTATTTACAAATGAAGGCAAAATTTCCAGGCACTTTATCAATATAAACTATAATAAATTTATTTTGTAATTTTTTAATCTGATTTTTAATATCATAAAAAAGATATTATTATCTGTACTAAAGTTATATTTATTAAACTGTTGTGTAATGTTACATTTAAACTCTGTGAATGCCTCTATAGCATACTATATTTAATGGCAATTTTGTACTAAAGTATATTTATTAAAGAGAGTTATATTTATAATATATATATATATGTATATATATATATATATATATATTGGTCACAATTATGTTACACTCGCACACTTAATTTACACGATGTATGTGACAATTTGATTAAGACTTGTCTAAACCAGATAAAGCTTTTGGGATTTATGATTTTTAGTTATTTTTATGATTATCATTTTCTAAAAAATAGTGCTTCAATTAGGTCTCATTAAATATTGCTGGGCAAGCCCTCAAGGAGCTGAGCAGCAAATGCCAAATTTACACACAAAGTACAGCACGCTAGAATACATATTAATTAACATATTGGGGCATTTCAACTTCAACAACATTTTTCAGAAAACACACTGCTTTATAAAGCAAATACAATCAAACAACATGAAATATTATTTATGTTCTATCAGTTTAACGTCACCTGAAACACATTAAAACTAATTTTTAAAAAAATTTGTCGGCAAATTCTTTTCGCTGAATCTATGGTTATTTAACGTAATGAATACGTAACCTGCAATGATTTTAGATAAATAACTTAATGACTGTTAATTTTTATTAATTATTGCACCGCCATTTAAGACTGATGATTTTATCACGAGTAGATTATTAGGTTTGACAGAATTGATTTATGCATTTTTATCCACGACTTTATTAACTTCAATTTTTTCTGGTTCGGAGAAGCAAGTGGAAAAATCTCATCCACACGTTTCCGTCAGTCAATTATTTCTGTTCCTTTAGAAACATGGTATAAAAAGGACGATGAATCTCCATCTCTTATTTCAATAAAAATGGATTTTCCCCCTGTCTTTTGAGGTAGATGAGTTAGTCTTCTTTATATTGACAATCGAATAAACATTGAATAAATAAAGCAATTGATATTCTTATTCCTTGACTTTGAAGTATGTTTGGAATGCCAATGTCGTATAGGATAAAAATGAATTTTGTACTTGATAGAAATTTTGAACAATATTTGTGGGACACTTGATTTGTAAATTGAAGCAAAAAGTTAAAAAATAATCGTAGATTTTTGTTCAGGAAATATGAAATACCAGAGACTCGTTGTTCTACAGATTCATAGCATATTTACACCAGTAAAAAACAAAGAATAATGCGTCTATTTTTAAAAAAAATATTTCACAAATTTGAAATCAGTCTTTTGAACAAATATTTGACTTACACTGGTATGCAAAAGGCTATATATATATGACGGCTATTATCTTTTTTCCCCTCTATCTTTCAAATATATTTGAAAAATATGACATAAGACCATATTTTGCACTGGTGACTGGTTACGTCCTGAAACTTGATTTTGAAAATGCGTATAAATCAATATCCCCCCCCCCATTATTTGATGCCAGTTGAACCAGAAGATTCATATATGTGCAATTGTCTTAAGAATGTTTCTACAATACAAATTATTTAAATGAAGTTTTTTGAAAAATGAATCATAGTTTAAAAAACTAAAAAAACACGTTTATATAGTTAATCGTACTAAAAACAAAAACTAATTCTTAACATAAGAATAAAATTATCAACGAGAAAGTTAATATCATTGTGGTACAAGCGAGGGGTGTTCAATGTCAATTGTCATAATTTCTTACTAGTTCTATTCTGAGATGCAGAGTTGCTGTAAAAATGGAGTACAAAGCCCCCTTCCCCCCCGATTTTAACACAAAATACATTTATTTACTCGATAATCATTTTATATTTATGTTAAGAAATTTTTTTACTTAGATTAACGAGAAAAACGTGTTTTTTTTTGTTTAAACTATAATTTATGTTTCATTTTTAATTCCATCTACAATAGAAGCGTGTTTTAGTTTTTTAAACAATGATTTATTCATTGATGAATCAATCTTCAATGCGTCTTTTTTTTATAATTTGGAGTACACACTGGTATTCTTTCAGTGCGTCGATACTGCCTGGTTTGCAAAATGTAGGATCAGCCAATGCAGCCTTTTCTTTTTCACATAAAGAGCATATTTTTTGTTTGTTTGTTATGTTTGTATTAGCCATGAGCGTTTTCATTTTAGGGTTGTAACTTAATTATATTTTAGTCGCCAAATCTGGAAATGGGATTTAAAATTATTCGCCAAATCTGGAAACGGGAAATCGTTGTGTGTGATCCTGATCAGGACAATAGGACAAAATTATAAAAAATATTGTATTGTCTTCGGTTACTAAGTGTGCAAAATTTTGAATTAGACGGACCTTTTAAAGGGGGTAAAAATCAAGCTCAAAGATTCCATTACATAGAGGTGAAATTAATAAAAGCTTGTTAAAAATGATGTAAGATTACCACATTTTCAAAACATTCTCCTTTTTTTTGAAAATTCTTCTTATAATAATTATACTTAGTCTACACGATGTCCCGATACTTGGAGCCATATCTTCTCTAGAGAAAATTTTTAAAAAAAGCCTCAAAAACTACACTTGGCTAAGTGAGATTTAGCACCTTTTTGAAAATGTGGAAAATTGACAACTTCTATAACATATTTAACTACTGTAACCACAAGTTTCTCTACTGACCATTTTGGAATTGTATTAAATTGCACTAAATTATGCTTTTAAAATAAATTTCTAGAGTAGTATGGAGATTTTTTTTTACAATATGTCAAATTTAGGTAACACCATTTTTTCGAACCGGCTCAAACTACGTTAATTTTAATTAAATTAGCAAAAACATTTTGCTCTATATATGATTGTGATTGACAGCACGTCTATGAAAAAATACTTTTGTGAAAAAATCTCCGTGAAAGATTGGAATTTGTAGTCACAGTACCTAATGAGGCGATACCAACTTTTAAGGAACGAGTTAATGTCAATTAAAATAATAACAGCTGTATTTATTGTAAATATTTCTCTACTTTGATATATTAAAAAATGAATGAAACCACTCATAAATTACATATCTCAAAACTCGTGGTCTTGACTCTGTATGGAAATCCTAGCAATATATAGGATAAATATTAACATGAAGCATTTTTCATAAAAGAGAATATTTTAAATGTTTGTCACTTCTTATTCCTTTTTTGCCAAACAATTGTATATTTCGGTTATTGTTTTATAATAATATTCTTAGAAAAATTTTAAACGCATAATCTAATTTCAGTGGCACTAAATATGTACCTTATTAATTTATACGCTTTTGCAAAGTCGTGGTTCCGAACGTGGTCACTGGCAAATTAAGCATTATTTATTATAATATTAATTATATTTTAAGTATATAATTTAAATACAGTCGTATCTACAAGGGTGATCAAATGAAAAGGTACGAAACGACATAAAAATGAAACAGTTAAATATTTGCATATTCCGCCAAGGGAGAATGTAGCGAGACATCTCGGGATGCCATTGGAGACTGACTGGGATCGGATCATGCGCGGGTGCCCGCATGCGCAGGAGAGAGCAAAGCTCTTATAAAAAGCGGCGTCCAAATGATGCGAGCACAGAAAAAGCATTAACTCCGATGTGTACTGTGAGACACTCCGACGCCTACGCAGGTCCATCAAGAACAAAAGACCGGGGCTGCTCACGGAGGGTGTGGTTCTGCTCCATGATAACTCGCGTCCACACGTCTCCAGAGTCACACAAATGGAACTGGACAAGTTCCAATGGGAGACGTTGGACCCTCCGTCCTACAGTCCGGACATGTCACCCTGCGATTTCCATGTGTTTGGTCCACTGAAGAAACACCTGAAAGGAAAGCGCTTCAACTCGGACGACGTACTCAAGGACACTGTGAAGGACTGGGTCTCGTCACAGCCACAGGAATTCTGGAACAAGGAATCCTGCGGCTTGTTCATCAGTGGAATCGTTGTGCTCAGGCCTATGGTGTATATTTTGAATAAAGTCTATATTTGTACCCACCGTGTCGTTTCGTACCTTTTCATTTGATCACCCTTGTATATTTAACGAAGTCGTTAAGTCCCGGAAAAGTCATTTATAGAAGTTCATAAACTTATACATCAAAAAATATTTGAAATTCATAAACTATATGTATTAAAAAAGTAATTATTCACACCTTTTTTATTAATTGCTATATATTTATTTTATATATCTTACCCATCAAAGAAAAAACAAGGAAAGAAAAACTGAGCAAGGGAAACAAAAAAGAATGTCGAGGAATATACTGTATTTTCAACATTAAAAAAATAATTTTATATTAAAATTAATGAAATTTTTTCAAGATATTTTGTAGGTTAAAACGTACAAGTAATTTTAAACGTACATTATTTTAAACTAGAAATTCTAAACATAAATTACAGCATGCTTCCTTAAATTTAATTACTCACAAAATCTGCTAAATTTGTTTGAATGTTTTTGTTTAAAAAAATTGTTTCATAATACGCTTCACATCTTTGTAATGCAAACAAATCCCTTCAGGCGTATTTTTCCATGTATTTCCTTAAATTTTTCTAGCCATCCATTGCTACCTAGAGATTGGTCATATCCCAATGCCTTAGCAAATTAAAGAACTTTCGCTATTGAGAATGGTTTAGAGATTGGAACATTTTTATCTCGCATTGTGTGTATCTCCTTCAAAACTGCCTCGTCGACATCTTCATAGACACATAAATGTTTTGAACAAGAATTCCATGAATCATAATTTTTTAACTTATCTCGATTTTTAAAAATATCTTATAAGCTATTTGGAAGAATATCAAATTTTAAAGCGATATCAATTTTCTTGACGCTTTTATTCACTACCCGAACACTTAAATTCCTTTATTTAATGCTCAAGCACTTACGTTTTGAAAATTTCGAGCTACAAGAAATGAAGCTACAATGTACGACTGATCAACGCTACAAATGAACGGAGACTAGTTCAAGGACACGAGACAACTCTACTGAAGGTGAAATGGAATATCGAGGATGTTTCTGGTGAACTGGACAATGGGGGTTAAAGTTTGAACTTCTTAGATAAAACACACATAATTCTATTACTCTCGGACATTTAGGCACATAATAAAATCAGTTCAAGATTTATGACTTCAAAAAATGTGTTAAAAGAGAGAATAACTTGAAATGTCCAGAAATACTTCAAAATAAGAAGAAAAATATTGAATCACAAAAAAATAGTTTCGTTATATAGAAAATGTACTTCGCTGTTGGAAGGATATTTTACGAAGAACATCGTGAAATGTTCTTGGTTCTAGGAAAAAGTTTGCTATATAGAAAAATTCACAATATAAAGGTTCCTGTTATGGAGAATATTTATAAAGAATATTCACCGCATGGTTTTAATCTGCGTTGATCTAACTAAACAACAGACATATGAACGTATATCGTAGTTTTAATGCAGTTTTATACTTAATAATATAGTTTTTAATAGTTTCTCTGGCTGGCTAGAATCAATTTTAAAACGTATCCCAATAACATGGTTATTCGGAAAATTCTGCTTGAATTCTAAAAATTTAATGTTAGAGTTTCCACATCTTACAGAATGCAGGCTATCATTAAAGTAAAACTTACTGTACATAAATATTTATTAAAACTTAGGTATTTTATTCATTACTGTAATTGGATTTTCAGTACCTTTCATAAAATTAAATAATCTACTTGACTCCGACTAATTTCAATTAGTATGTAGAGAAAGGAAAAGCTCCTGAAAGCAATTTGCTAAAGAAAACCCATGAGAGAAAGGAGGAAGAAAAGGCTGTATTCGAAGCTGAAGTTTTATAAGATAATGTAGTCCCTAATTATATTATGGCTTTCAAAGCAATCTTATCAAAATTTTCGCCACCGTGGATTGAAACAGAAAATCAATGTCCTTAATCATCTAAGATATTCTGAACAATTTTATATATTGGTAAAAAGCTTCAGAAAATTGTTCTTTGAATCTACAACAAAGAGCTAATTACATCTGTATTAATTTTTCTCGTGAAAAAATGAAGCCACAGAGGTATGACAAAATATTAGAGATGATGATCTTTATTTTTCATCTGTTTTTTGTCTGGAGACTGTTTTCATATAAGGTAGGTTTTTACCTAAATAAACATTTAGTTAATTTTGCTATTGGGTTTTTAAGTCCGAAATGATAAGAAGAAATATGTTAAACATAGATAGTTGCTTAAAGTTTTTTTAAGATATGTTCACATAAAAATATGCTTTATATTTCATCTTATGCTAAATTAAAATGCATTATCGAATTTGATTGGCACAATTAGTTTATACAATCAAATAAAATAATTCGCTAAATATGATACTAACAATAAAATGACTTTAACTTTATACTGAAAATACTCCTTTAAAATTCTGAAAATGGCAAAATAGAAATTAATTTTCCCTTCAGTTATTTTTCACTCTGAAAATAATTTAAATTCTGTTTTTATTTTTGATAGCTTATATTGAAAAACACAATGAAAAATAACTATAATTTTCTGCAGAATAACCTATTTTATACTTCGGTATACTCGGAAAATTTTGTTTCTATTTTTAAAATTGTAATTAATTCTTAGAAATAATGCGTTTGTTACATTCCCATGAAATTTATTGGAATATTATTTTATTGAAGAAAAATCTCACAAGATTATATTTTCAAATATATAAATTTATGTTCATACATTTTAATATTTTTTCGAATGAAAATTTATTACGGAGAATATTATTTTTTCAGTATTCTTATTTTTAAATTTTAAACAATATATGTACTTGTATTGTACTAGATTTCTAAAACATAATTCATATTATTTCCTAGAAATGTAAGAACAATTTTTACCCCCTGAAAAGGTAGTAAGTAACCTGTAGTTCAAACATTTTTAAAGAAAGTTCACATTCTGTTTGACAAATTAGTTTTAGAACAAATTTTAATGAAAAAAAAACCTCTATAAGGTGTAACCTTGCTAATTTGAAGAAAAAATAGTTTTTAAAAAATATTACATTGAAATCTCATAAAATAAGAGTAATTTTCGTTACTTTCGAGTGGCTGCTGTATTTCAGAGGTCAGGGTCACGAACACGTGGCTGGCGTGGTTTCTGTCGAGTGGTGTACTGCGGTACTGGTGTAACGGATCTATACGCGGTTCTACTAATCCCTTCATGACTCTTTTAGGAAAATATTTATTTCAACTAACTTTCACTGAGTAAGGAAGCCTGATTATGTAAATTAAGTATGTTATATAAATTCTGGTTTCGTGAGTTTGTGAGTTGACACGTTGGAGTTGGCAAGTAGGAGTTAACATAGAGTCTGCACGTTAACTGTTAGTTGAAGATTGAAAGAGAGTGGAATTAGTTAGAGGTCTTGGAGTTGTCCAGAAAAAGATTACAGAGCGTGGATCCAATGATATTGATCAAGCTGAGAGAGATCACTTGCAAGTTTCCAGTGTAGGATCCGATGCATAAAAAGTACAGGTATTGTGAGCTTGATTAAGTAGAAGTTTGCTTATTAGTGTGTGACGTAGTTATATTTGAGCGTATTTAAGCTATCCTAGATTAAGTTCAGGGTCTGTAGTAGTATCTCCATGTTATAGAATCTAACCTCCACGCTCTACTGTTTAATCATCTACCTTAATTAGATTTGTTTTGTGTCTGATTGGTATTTGGAATTGATAAATTGATTAGATTGAAATCATATCTGTGGGATCATTCAGTTTCTCCCACACATCTAGCCGGTTTTACAGGTAGACAAGGGGTTCAGAATGTAAGCAGGAATCGACCACTATCACACTGGTACCGTGTAGAAAGTTTAATGTATGTTAAATCTATTGAGATTCAAAGTGGTTGGAGTGCTTGGTCTGGAGTCGTTCTCTTTTTTCGACTGTCGTCCAGATTTTTAAAAATCCTCGTCAATAGCTCTGTCGAGTTACTTTAAATTTCAAAATTGATTCAAATTTGATCCATTTAAGTTTTAACTACTGAATTATCTTCTTTTTTGAGACATCATCCTTCATGTAACATTCAAAAAAATTTAATGAAGTGTTATGAAAATAATTTAATGGATGAGAAATGTTCATTCGTAAAATGTTATTAATGATAAAATCATGTTATATTTGTTAACTGACTTCAGTGTTTTTGCTACTTTCATCATGAAACTGCTCTTTGACGAAGCATGTTTGCCTGTACCAATCTGGAAACTGATCATTGGTTCTATACTTTAGCTAAGTGATTCGCAAAGTGTTCTCTTTCAACACACAGGGTACTATGATTATCTACAAGGGGTTCACGTTAGTAAAAAAATAATTTGGGGGTCATTGATTTGTAAATGTGAGTCTAGATCGTGGCACGCATTAAAAGAGATTGAGACTAATTAAAAAAAAACAATTCATCGAGTAGCAAGGTTTTCCCCCCTATTTAACAGATTTATTTAATACATTTATTAAGTTTAATTTGCAATTACAAATTGACATCACAAGTTTTATTAAAACAAGGACCATCATTTCAGCGTTCCTTGTCAGAGTTAAGTGAAAGTTGTATAATATTAGACGTCACGAATTTTCCCAATTTGTCACAGACAATCTGCCAAGTAAATGAAGTTAAAAGCTACAATAAATATTTAAATGCTCTTCATTAAAATTTTGAAACTAGGTTTAAGAATACTTTGACTATATACAATGAACCACAGAAGTGTTCGTACATTTTAAATTTACGAAAAGATTTAATGTTTATCGACTAATAAAAATTAATATATTCGAATTGTAATTTTTTTTTATATCTGCAACTTGTTTTTAATGGAGTGACATAGCTAATTTTTTAAAAATAGTATAACTATTATATTTAAAAATTAATAATCAAAAAGCTACTGAAAAATTATGTCACAAAAGTTTTCGTACACTTATCAAATATCTCAACATAGCTTTAAATATTGTATTCATTTTTTAATTTAGTGCTTAGTCGGATATCTTTTAGTGTCCATAGCAACTTTTAAATGTCTTGAAATTAGTTTAATCTTTTTTATTTTTGTTGTAATTTCTGCATCGATTTTCATCCATGCTTCTATGATTATTGTTTTTACTTCCCATCATGTGTTTATATGCCATGTTTTCTTTTTTTTTAAATCAAATTCTCACCAAATATGTTCTACTGGGCTAAATCAACTGATTGAGGAGGTGGTTTCAGAATTTTGGGACAGTTATGCAAAGTCATGTTTTACTTTTAATATTTTAAGCTGTTTTGTGGGAGGGGGGAGACCAGAGTGCCTATTTCTTTCGAGTTTTATCCTGACATCATTAGGATATTGAATGATTTTAATGTTATGACTCTTGCCCTTTGTTAATATTTTATAAATTGGGTAGGTACGCACTTAGTGTTAGTTAGGCCTTGGGCCTACTAGAATCCTCAGCCCCTCCCCGTTGCGAGGCGGGGTTTGCAAGAGTGTATGTTACGCCATTGCAATGTAGATATATACACTTCAAGACTCTATGATCGTTTGTTATGAAAAGACAATGTCCCGAGACAATGCACGTGCAGTTGCTTTCTCTCAACGCGCCAACAGCCCGCGCTTGATTGAAGACGAAACGTTCAATGCCAGTGACATTATCAACAATTTGATAGATTATGAAGTCGGACAAGGAGAACCGGATTCTTTGAGAGCAGATAAAATATATGCTGGGATACATCTTTCCAAAAAATTGGAAAAGCATTTTCAATATATATACCAATCCCGAAAGGAGCATGAAATTTCAAAAAAAGCTTCTATTATGCATATCTGGTTATCGTGGTATTTACAAGCAAATGACCAACCAACCTTCGTCGCAGAAATTTATCTCTCATTTTATGGTGCCAAAAGTAAATCCATTTAAATTGTATTTTCAGATGACGAAAGTGATTTTGAACTTATTCATCACAGGAAGATGAGCGTTTTGGATTACGTGAGTAGCAGTGAGTTACGTATGTGCATTTTGAAAATTTATCCATGTATACAATGACAAACTAAATATCTTAAAAATGTTTCGATGTGTAATTTAATTATTTTTTTTGTTATGGAAATACTTTCTGATGAATTTCATAAATAATTGGAGTATTTTCTAAATGCGACTTTTTTATGCGGTCCCTCTCCTACCGCATAAATAAAACTTCTGTAAGTATTTCGACGAATTTGTTTGTTATATGTAAGAGTTTATGAAATTTTCGAATATTTTTTTATGTGGTCCCTATCTACCGCACAAAAACAGGTTTAACTGTATATTATATTTCTTCAATCCGAAAGGAGGAAAGTGTCATTAATCATTTCCTCTCCCTTCAGACCTTAATTTTTCTATATTTTGTTACCAAACATGCTCATTCTTTTATGTATATTAATCATCAGACCCAAATTTTACACGAACTTTCTTAAATATGCGAGATATGTGTTCTGTTCATTCTTAAAAACCTGATCAACCCAATTTAGCACATAATGTGAACTAATGAATCGAAATTAACAAAAATTCTTAGTTAATAAAATAATGAAAATGCGATTATGTGGAAATAAGATGGACAGTATTTCCTTAAAACAGGCTAGTAAAAAAAAGTTTATTTCTTGATTTTTTTATGTAATTAAGAAATTTAGTCATGAAATTATTTTATTCGAAACCAATAAGATAAATTAATATATATGTTTATGCATTAATGCCATAAGAAAAGGCTTTTTAATTTAAATATTTAAATTAATATAATACTTTCTAATTTTCAAATAAAAGAGAGAGAGAGAGAGAGAAATGTTTTTGAAATATTAATGGTGATTGGCTACCTTCGAAAACGTTTTTTTTAAATATCTTATAAATCAGTGCTTCTTAAACTTTTAATATTTGCGACCCAATATTAAATCATAATTTTCATCGTGCCCCCTCCATACAATAAGAATTTATTGAATTCAATAATACTATACCTTGACGCTAAACTACAGTACGACTTTAACATCTTAAGTGCCAAAAGTGTAGTTAAGCGTCTTGCTCATCCAAATGTTAATTGCTTCGGAGTATATACACGCCATTCCGGAGTACGATCTTTTCTGTGCATTACAACCCATAAAATTATTCAGAAGGCTTTAGAATGCAATAAGAGGATCTTGGAAGCTCTTGCTAAAAATTTGCTTATTTCAGATGATTTGCTTTTTTATTCCTTTTCTCATTCACACCTTCCTCCCAATGCATCACATAAGTGCGTTTACCAAAAAAACGGGGGATTTGCCGAGCGCGCGCGTGCGAATCGCGTAACTTTTAATCGGCAGTTAAGGGATTAATTACAAACTGCATAAATTATCAAGATAAGTGGTAATTTCGTATATAATGGCATATGACAAGCCCGTGGGTTTACTTGTATTTATTAAACCTATTTTTAACTTAGACAATAAAAGACATTGCGTAGTACTGATGCATATATAAGTGTATTATATCAGTGTGAATGTGTATTTTATTTTTTATAATGTCAGAATGCATTTTGTTTGTTTTCTTTCAGTAAATTAATAATTTTTTGTTTTCAACTTTTCAATATGCGCGCAGCCCTCTAGGGGGAGCGCCCCAAAGTTTGAGAAACGCTGGTATGTGAATGATATTTAGCATTACTTGAATTAAAATATACATAAAAAATTGCTTTTAGAATATTATTAGAAGAAAAAATTAATTAAATACAATTTTTTTGAAGAAAAAAAAAAGCCGAGTTTGGAACTAATTTTCCTTTTATGAAGAAGGCTTCTATAATAATAATATTTGATCTGTATGTAGCTGAGACTTCTAAACAAAGCCTAAAGCAACATTTTGAAAAATGTACACAATTTTTTAATTCCTACTTTTAGAGTTCACACTCTCTCTAAATTAATCTTGTTCAAATTTTCAATCGTTAATAAAATGCATTTTAAAGCACTCAATTGAGCTAAAATTTTATACACAAGATTATTTTGGATGACGGTACAGTAATTTAATTACAATTAATAAAAATTAATTGATAAAAACTAATTATTCAAAGAATTAAAAATACAGTGACTTAGTAATCATTTCGGCGACTTGTGCAAAACTTGAAAAGCGCTCATTTGAGCTGAAATTTTCTATGCACTAGTGTATTGATTAATAATGTGATAATCTAATTATAATTAATTAAAATTAATTATATGAAATAAATTTTTCAAAAATTAAAGATACATCCACCTTGGCTTCATTTTTAGCAAATTGGGTCAAAACTTTAAAGGCTTTTTTCCCCCTCACGTTTCAAAGTTGAACAGTTGATTTGAAATCTTATGTACACGATTGTTTTGGATGACAATACGATACTTTAATTATAACTAATAAAATTAATTGCAATCTTCGGGGCAGGTTGCTGTTTCTAAGAAGTAGAGCGTTGTGGCCTTGGACCGGGACGGTAACTGACAAAAAAGGTTCCTTTGGTTTTTCTTGAAGTCTAGGAGTCATCTGAACTGTGTGTAAATGAAAGAAAGCTCCTTTGATTTATCTCGACGGACTGGGCTTGGTTTTGCTGTATTAAGAAAATATTTTTTATCAGGTGAAACGAGATAATTCTGTTGGATTTAAAGCGATGTACAGCGTTGAGAAGTATTGAGAAAAATAATATTGAAAGATATTACAACTTTTTTGAACAGAAGTCTTAGCTATACATATGCATAATATATTATTATAGAAATTATTTTACGCAAAAGGAAAATGTTTTCAAAATATAAATTTTTCTTCAAAAAAATATATTGGAATAATTTTGATTTTAATAATATTCATAAAACTATTTCATCTGAACTTTCTAATTCAAGGACCGCTAAATATTAAAAATAAAAAACTTTAATTATAAGCTTTGTAAAATCTACGTAAGTAATTAGGTATATAGTTAGGTCCCGAACGCGTAGTCATATTACTATAAGTATTCGAAATATCATGTACGTCACCTGCTAAAATGAAACAATTGTATTTACCCCATGGTCATGTTGTGTTTGATACAGGAGGTAAATGGCTCGGAGAGTGTTCGTAAAGTAAATGTTAATTTTTTAAATTTACATCCCCCATCTTTATTTTTCTGAACCCCTTCAGAGGATCAATTATTATTCATACCTTAAAAAGCCACACACACACATACAATCTATTTTTAATTTCTTCAAATTATTAAATGTTTTCAAAAATAACGCATACAATCTATCTCAATTAAAACACATTTATTAATCCACTAATTTATGAAAAGAACGTAATTGAAAAATATGCAAACAGCTCATTCATTTCTACGCTTATAACTAACTAAAAAATTAATAAAGAGTCATGTGAAAAGGATATAATTATTATCAATACATGAACCGTGTAAGTAAAACGTTTTGACAATTTCAGAAATATTATATCTGTTATTTTATTTCAAGTTCTGTCAATCGTTTCATTAAAGATTGTTCATCATATGGCAATATTTAAAAAAAATACTCATGTTTTCTTTTGTTAAGCATGCGAATGCAAAAATAATATTAATATTTAAGATATCCAAACACGTTGAAAGGACGAATTTAATAAAACACACACCCGTTCTTTGGTGTTTAATTCTATTAAATATAATATTTGATCTTACAAAACACGTTTTATTGTTTCTGAGTTACACAGATATCGAGTTAAAATAAATTACATAAAATTAGAAAACCTGGAAGGATATCCTTTTTCTACCAAAAGTAGGAATTTAAATTGTTCAAAATCTATCATGGAGAGTCTAATAACTCAAAATTGTACAAATGAACTTCTATGACACTTTTTGAACCTAATATTTATATTATTTATAAGGGAACTATTTCAGAATATTTTACCAACTCTTGGCCTTCCTGTTTGAATGGTTGTAAAAAAGGGCAAGTGTCAACCTGTTTATAAGAAAGCTCAACATTAATATCCTCCCTGATTTCCAGGCAACTTATCTTTTTTCTCACATATCATAGTCCTTTACCTGTTTACCTTCATAGGTTCAAATTCACTTTCCATTCCTAATCGTGTATGTTGTGTTTCCGGTAAGGCCAATCACTTAAGTTTTTCAGCGTCTCCATACTGGGAAATTTCATCTTAAAATACCTGCACAGGAAGCAATTGTTTTCTGGTATATATATATATGTTCCTTCTGGAACAATATATTTTCACTTTCCGCCTCTCGTAATCTATTTGTGATAGACTAACATAATTTTGTCTCTAAAACTCTGTTCTTTCTGCAGAGGTGTTAAAATTTGGTCAGATAGCTCTAGGAAACATAAGTTTTAAATTTAGGTTGACTGACTTATATATTCTGCAGAACATGTTTTGTGCGGTCCTTCTTTACGTGATGTTTTTTAAACGGTATAAGAATTTTAACGGCTTTGTTGCCCCTGTAATGTTTTCTTTTAATGTACCAGTGGCATATTGGGGAATGTTGTCCCCTCAGCAAAGACAGATTTGGCTTTTTGTTCTAAAATTGGGTACCACTGAAGACCGCCGTGTAGGGGAACGATGCAAGTAAAATCTGTCGAGAGCTCAAACATCCTCCCATTGGTGTGGTGGGGTAGTTAGGAGAGGGGGTGCCAGCTCGGTGTCGTCCGCGTCACTTGACCATGATCAAAATACGCGGACAGTCCCCAAAAGACCTAGTGTAGCTGAACAGTGGGACGTTAATATTCACTCATCACTCACTCTAAAAATTAGGTAAATACGTACTTGGCATTAGTCAGGCCTTGGGCCCCTAGAGTCCTGAGACCCACGTGAGAAAGGCGTTGTAAGGGTGTACATTACGCAACTGCAGTGTACATATATACACTTAAATACGCTCTCTTCTTTTGTTATTAACAGTCTCTCGAAAATGCACGTTCAGTTACTTTTTCTCAACGCGCCAACAGGCCACGTTTGATTGATGACGAAACTTTCAATGAGAGGGACATTATCAATAATTTGATAGATTATAAAGACGGACAAGAAGAACCGGGTTATTTGAGAGCTTAAAAAATATATGCAAGGATACACAGCTAACCAAAAAATTGGAAAAGCATTTTCTTAAAATAGACACCAATTCCGAAATGAGTATAAAAATTCAAAAAGAGCTTTGATCATGCATATCCGTTTATCGTGCAATTTATAAGCAACTGACCTACAAACCTTCGTCGCAAAAACTTTTCTCTTACTTTATGGTGACAAAAAATTAATCAATTGAAATTGTTTCTTTAAATGACGAACTCGATTTTGAACTTATTTATCACAGGAAGATGAGCGCTTTGGATTACGACGAGTAGCAGTAAATTATGCATGTGCATTTTGAAAACTTCCCATGTATACAATGGAGAATTAAATGTTTTTAAATGTTTCCATGTGTAATTTAATTATTTTTTTCGTTATGAATTACTTTCTCATAAATTTCTTAAATAATTGGCGTATTTTCTAACTGACTCTTTTTATATGGCCCTCTCGAATGCTTAGATAAATTTTCTGTAGTACTTCGAGGAATTAGTCATATGTAAGAATTTTAATAAATTTTGAATATTTCATTTTGGGTATCTATGCACCGCACAAAAACAGGCTTTACTGTATTGGTTTGTTCTGTTTTTTCGATTCCAGAATTTTTCCTTTTCTTGTTTATAAGATATAACTTATTATACTT
>BMAO01025985.1:0-14559 GCA_019973975.1 Trichonephila clavata
CTTTGCTCAGTTATAAAGATTTAAATGATTTTTTTCCTTTCAAATGAGGCTACAGACTGGAAATTACCATTGCAGATCTAATACATTTGTGAGAAACTTCTATTTGAAGTCGCACTTCCCCATCCTGCCTACCTAAGGGTGTGTGTGTGTTTGGGGGGGGGGACAAAGCATCGCCAGAAACTTCCATAATAATTATTATTTTATTACTATTCAAGCACACTAATCAACCACGAGCGAAACTACAAGAGGAGACCCTAGTAGTGATATAAAGAGAGCAACCTACACTAAGTAAACAAGCTCTAGTAATCTGCTTATCTAATCTACTCTATCTTGGATTGTTAATTCTCAATCCACTAATTTTTTTTTTTTTTTTTTTTTTTTTTTTTTTTTTTTTTTTTTTTTTTTTTTTCTATATAATTTATTAATGTGGCAAACGCCTTCCTTAACTCACGTTGTGATAATGAAATTAAATCTCACCTAAGTATCACGCAACAGTTCCTCTGTTATTCTCTCTTACATGCATCATGAAAATCCACCGACTTAGGCCAAGGTTGAATCCACAAACTTGACGCCACCCAGCCAAAACATTTAAATGTCTTTCGGAACAAATATTTACGTGAAAAATCTTTTAACGTATGTGGCAACAAAAATAAAATATCGAATCAAATTAAATGTAAAATATGAAATGGGACTGCAGATAACTCCAACAGAGATGAACTTCGTCATTTTTCTGCAAAAAATGCAAGCACACAAAAAACCACAGAAATATCTCTGTCAGGATATATGCAAGGAAAAGTGGCACCTGGAGCACGAAATAATATTATTGACTCTTTAGTGAGAAATACTGTAATTTTCTTTTATACATAAAATGCGTATAGAATGTTGATCTAGTTTAAGTATTTTAACATGTTTTTATTAACTCGCTTTCTGGTCTGTCCGGGTAGAATTTTGTAATCGATTTTAAATTAACTTCCCGATGAGCTAGAGACACGAAATTTGAACCACAGCTCAAAAGTGGATGACAGTGCAAGAAAATGTGAAAAAAGAAGTTCTAGTCTCGAACCTAGGCCCCCAATTTCAACCAAGGACCCCGTAACTCCTGAACTTACACAAAGACCACCTGTCGATAGCACAGGTCGAGTTGCGTCTACGTAGTTAATTTCATGGCTCTGAGATTAAAGAGGTTACTATGTTTTTTTTTATTAATTCGCTTTCTTGTCTGTCTCTCCGGGTGGAATTTTGTAATGGATTTTAAACTAACTTCCTGATGAAATAGAGACTTGGAATTTTGACCATAGCTCAGAAGTGGATGACAATGCAAAAAAGGAAGATCTAGTTTCGAACTCGAGCCCTCGAAGAGGCTTGTATGTCAGTCCGGGTGGAATTTTGTAATTGATTTTAAACTAACTTCCTGATGGTCTAGAGACTATAGCTCAGAAGTGGATGACAATGCATGGAAATGGTTATAAAAACATGGTACATAAAAAAAAATATTTTACTAAGAAAATTATTTTAAGATATATTCTTCTAAGTGTATGATAGAGTTCACCAAAAACTCCTAAAAGCACTAAGGGTTCTATGATACGATAAAGTTTGAAGACCACTGCGGTATAGTATAGCGACTATGCCCGACGTGATAGAAACAGCAGCGCCCATTGTGTCATAGAATTCTTTTACAATAGTTATTTCCGGTTCATTGGCAAATGCAAAATGTTTATTATGAAAAATAATCCTTACGATTTATATCAGGGATGGCGAACTTTTTTGAGACATGGATCAAATTTTGTTCATATTTTTTTAGTAACTAGCTCGTGGGTCACTTATGCCCATTTGTTCCAGACTTAAGTTTAAAAATTTTTAACTGGGTATTTTTAAAACTAAATATCTTTAAAATTCAAATGGCTTAACTGGTAAAAACTGGATGTGGTTTGACAATTTAAAAATTTTTAGTGGGGTTAAAAATTCTTAAGTGTTTGGTGCAAATAGCAATAGTGTTTGAATGAACTCGGAGTAACGAAAACTACAAATTTTATATAATATGAAATATTATTTATTAGTATATATATACATGTGTTTATGTATAACAAAATTGATTATAAAGTATTTAAAGAGAAATCTGTTGCTGTTTATTTTGAGAATTTTTTTTTAATATTAGGTTCATATTTTGAATTCATTAGTTTAACACATTTCGCAGTTAATTCCCTGTTAAGTCTATTCCTATTGGAAGATTTTACAAAGTTCATTAAAGAAAACAATTTTTCACACGAATATGTGGATCAAACATCGTTAAAAGAGCCTTAACTAGTTCTTTCGTTGATATAAAATTATTTAGTAAAGAATCCCATACGTTTAATATAATATTTTCAATTTTTAATATGAGATCAATATTTGTCACGTAGAAAGGAACAAGGCGATGTTACCCAACACAAGATTTATTTTTGTCGTAGTGTCTTACACGGGCAGCACCACAACTGAAGACCTATCCAGCTGCAGTACTTTAAAAAATTTTTTTAAAAAAAGCTGGTGGAGAGTTCTAGAATAACCACCAGGGGAAAGATTAACATAAATTCAATTTACATAATTTGTAAATGTCTATAATAATAAATAATGAAGTTCATATTTAAATTTAGCAAACAAGTATCTGGAAGGCTCGAACCCGAGCCGCTTGCATGGTAGTGCAGTGCTCTAACCGTTCGGCTGCTCAGAGCGTATCAGTTTGTGACAATATTATCTGCACCACCTTCACACAGTTTTCCTTCTACTTCAGAAATCAAGTCTTCAAATTTTGTTTTCAACGTTTTGCCTTTCGACGAAATTCAACTAATTCCATTTCTAAGTTATCAATACCTAGCCACATAAATTCGGTCAACTCCATTGTTTCAAATTCTGTTTTATATGGATATAAAATAAAGTGAAATGTATTTTCCAAACTTTTAAATTGATTGAATCTCTCCTCAAAAGCTTGTTTTACTGCTTGCATAATCATTAAATATTTTTTAGTTGTATTTTCTTGAATGTCAACGGAGTTCTAAAAAATTATTGTGTTTTGAAAATAATTTTGTAATTGAGCAAAATATTTCACGATAATATATACGATTTTCCTTCCCAAATTCTTAGTAAATATTTCAAGTTTCGACATAAATATTTTAATATTTTCAAACATCGTTAAAACAATTGAAGTTTTTTATTCAGTCCATTAAAATGCAGAGTGATGTCGCATAAGATATCATTTAACCAATGTACTAGGTTATCAAGTATGAAATGGAGCAAAGATAGATTAAGTACATAACTTTATTTAGACGCCGTATTTTGGCACAATTTATTTTTCGTGTTAAAGGTACATCTTTCCCTCTTTTTAAAGCATATTTCAGTTTGAAAAAAATTAACAGATCATCTTAAAATCTTAGTTTTTATTGGAAAAAAAATCGAATTCAATTATATAATGGAGCATTTTTTGCTCCATTTCATACTTGACAACCCTAATATATTAGATAATTATCGAAACTATAGCGTTTTTCAATTAAAAAGAGCTTAATTTCTTCTAATAACGTTTCAAAGTGATCAAGGACTTAACTGAAACTAAGCCATCGCATGTTGTTGTATGTCACTAAATATTGGCATTAAATTTCCTCTAAGAATTGTGCAAAGTGCCGTTTATAAAGAGCTCTGGCATTTATAAAGTTCATTATTTTTATACCAGTTGGTTGGTCCAACAAACAGCCCACTTAATTACATGTGGAAACGTGGTTTTATAGATTTTAATGTTGTAACATCTACACCTTTTTTAGCTGCATCACACCCATTGATTCTTTTAATCATGTTGAATTCCGGGATTAATTATTGATCAATATTCCCAAGAACAGCAGCCATCCTGAATTACTCAGACAGCTGGCACTTGAAGTTATAAATGACATACCCGATCAAGCCTAGATTATTTACACAGATGGTAGTCGTTCGGATACGGGTAGAGCAGGGAGTGGTATATTTAGTAACACTCCCGGGAGGGGTGTTAAAATTGGCATCAGGAATTCTGACCACTGTTCCGTCTTTCGATCGGAACTCATCACTATCAGTGGTGCTCTCTATCATGCTCTCAACTCTAATTCGGATAGTATCTAGATCCTGACAGACAGCAGAACTCTATCCAATATTTGAAGAATTGGACAAAGTTTATGGACAGTACCGGTCTAGATATTATATCCAAATTGGCTAGGCTTGGTCAGAGGAATCAAGTGTGTCTTTCAGCGGATACCATTGCATGTGGGTTTTGCCTGGGAACGAGGCAGCTGATGATCTGGCTGGTAGGGGTTGTGATCTCTCTAATCCCAGTTCTTCTGCATTGAGCTTTTCCGAAATTCATTCCCTCCACAAAGCTAAAATGAATTTGACTTGGCAAAACCCTCCCTCTCACCACTGGTATGCAGTTAAGAGTCCTGGTCTATCTCTACAGTACATGAGATCCAGGGCTCTTCAGACAGCCTTGACAGGCTTTAGAAGCGGTCACCTCCATGGTATGACCTTTGTGCAAGGGGTAAAGTCTTTCTTTGCCTGTTCCTGCTTCTCCTGCTCATCTTCTGGACTGCTGGAGCATTTCCCTAGGACAGTTGTTTGAAGATCAAGACCTGGTTTGTGACATGCTTACGCGGAAAGGTCAAATGGACTTGATGTAAGCTTTCCTGTTCCAAGGGGATTTGAAACAACAACGCCATTATTTTTATTACAACTGACATCACACTGGAAAATGTCTTTAAACGGTGCTTCGCACATAAAACTTGCTGGTGCATTGTACAATGAAATTCAGTCAGAGAATGTGAATTATTTTGCTTAAGATACTGAATAAATTCAATGTTTTTCTCTATTATAGTAGGTACACCGTCTATTGTTATAGAAACTATTTTCTGAAGGTCAATATCCATTAATTTACATGCAATATCAAGACTGGTACACTTCCTTTTCAACGTTATTAGTTTTAGTAACTCTTCTTTCGTAATATTTCCATACTTATACCGAATAAAAACTACCAATTGTGCATAACCATTTACATCATTACTCTCATCTACAGCAATTAAATACATTTCTGCATAATTTAAGTCGTTATTTATTTGCGAAAAAAAACATTTTTCTAATTCTATTACTCGATCTTTAATCATATTGAGACTTATAGGTAACTCATTTATACGCTTGATAATCAAGTCTTTTTTTAAAATCAGTAAACAATCTAGAACTACATTCTAAAAACGCTTTTTTTTTTAAAAAAAAAATTCTCCTTTTGAAAGTGGTTTCCCGGGGCGAGCAATGCAATGGGCAAATTGGAAACTAGCAGCTGTAATGTTATTTTTTGGAACCAAAAAAATATTTTAAAACCCTGCTTTGAGAAAAATTCTCTTTTTTTTCTTTTGTAAAAAATACGTTTTTTTTTCATTTGTTGACAAACCGAGATTAGAATGCAACGTTTCAAAATGTCTTTTTACATTATATGTACGCGAAGTCACTTTTCTATTACAAATATAACCATATTTTTTTCCTTTCCATTACTCTATATTTATCAAACCATTCAGCTTGATATACTCAGAAACTTGTATGGCGCCTCACAAGGTGAAACAAAGAGGGGATGATATAAGTGCTATGAAAGTCCCTTTCTATAAACATAACTGAACATAACCTTACAAAAGTGAATTTTATCCGAAGAAAGTGCTTTAAATACGGTTATTTGCTTTGGTTTGACGATTTTTTTTCAACAAGCAAAATGTGAGTAAAATTATACACTTTATTTGATATTTTGTAAACACACTTTTGCCTTATTTCAAATACTACATACTTTCATATACTTTTGCTGTCATTTGCGTAATTTTAGAACTGTCGCGATAGAACTGAAGATTTAAATACAGCATTAATATTGATTTTGTGTCAATGCAGTGCTTGAAAAATATAAAAATAGAATATAAAAAATCCTCATTAATTAGAAAATCTAAATAAATCCGCGTAAACAAACAAGTGGCTTCCCAGAAATCATGGATCAGTTAAAAAGCTTGCGTGGGTCAGTGTCTGACCTATGGATCATATAAGTTCGCCATCGCTGATATATATATATATATATATATATATATATATGTGTGTGTGTGTGTCCTAAACAGTGTCGGTTTAGACTCATTTCGGGTGCAGAAGATCTACAGGCCCCCTTGGCACTGCCGGAGAAATTTAGCCAGAAAATCTTGTTAAATCCAGCTTATCCGGGCCCCTTTGCCCCGCTGCAAGCGCCCAATGGATAAACCGGCACTGATCCTAAAAGTTCTCCATGAGAACACGTGTCTTGACTTTAACTTGACTATGGCAAAACTAACTTTTTTAGACTTCAGTTGACTAACTTGAGTGGATTAAATGTATAAACAAGAACAGTATTGTTTTACTGAAATATCAAGTTCTGAAAGCTCAAACAAAATCAGGTGATTGTATAGCGCAGCATAGATATTGAGCAGACTCCCTACGCCTCGAAATTCGTTGTAAATCGCACAATTCGTTACGAGTAAAGAAGCTTTTCAAACCATTACTATCCATCTATCATTTGTTTATTAAAGCATACTTTAAATGTTTATAGTAAGGGGGATCGTCATAGTTAAATTCCTATTCCGCAGAATATAAACTTGTTTCTCATTAATCGTTCCATGATGTACTTTTTAGTCAATTGCAATCTTTCTTCTCTATAATGTTCGAACAACTTTTGCGTTTTCTTTTCTTTCATAAATATCGTATTGGTACAAGGACGTTCCGAAAGTAAGTTTCGTCATTGCTTTTTGAAAGGGAAAATGGTACACCAGGTAAAAAAAAAACAATCAACATAAGAAACCACATTCTCTTTATTGGTTAAGCGACCAAAATAGCTTCAGTGTAGGAAGAATAACACATGCGCAGAGCGCCAAATGAGGGAGAGTAGCAACGGACTGCCGTGCCCGAGGTTAAGTTCGAATTATGACAGCATGGCCACCAATTGAAATGCGTTCTGTTATTGGTATGGATGGACATGTGAATGAATGAATATTAACGTCGCATTGTTCAGCTACACGAGGGCTTTTGGCGCCAGACCTCGTAATTTTGAACCATGGTCAAATAACGAAGACAACATCTGAGCCGGTATCCGCTTCCCTACACGGCGGGTCTTTAGTGGTACTGAGCTCGAACTCATGACATGCCTGCCATGATCCGATACCTTGACCACTTGGCTACCGCGGTCACCATGGACATGTGAGAGTAGTGTATCGGTCATTCATGAACACCAAGAGACATTGTTCTGGTGAAGAGGTCATGTTTGGTCAAATGGTTGATCGCTGGTATTACATGTTCACTCAAAGAAGGCGTAATGTGTGCATCAAGGATGAAGTGGACATCCTTCTCCATTGACAAATGAAATAACATTGCCAGAGAAAGCGCATAATGGTGTCAGAGGGGCGTCCATATACTACGCATTCCTCGTGCTCAAATCCAACACATGATCCATGCATGTTTTGGGTTACTGAAAAGCGAGAGATAAAGAAAGGAAGAGTACCGAAAGAAATGAGTTCCTGTTCAGGCCAATAACAGAGACATGGGTGCACCACATTATTCTAGAAACTAAGACCATCTTAATGACGTGGAAGCAGGTACGTCTTAAGACTTCTTGAGGCCCTGGACCCCTACACAAATGTGGGCCCCATCAATGAACCTTAAAAGTAAACAGTACATAGAATACGTTGTCAAAGACCCATACAAACAATAACCCGAAACAAATAAATGTGCATGATTAACAATCACACATACCAGGTAGACCTCTCTACTGCCACTTTTTAATTGAATGAGTAATGATGGTGTATGGAGGTAGACCTAGGCTTATAGATGGACGATGGTCATCACATGCAGCCAGTTGTCATATCGTCCGAAATTCCCAGTTGTACGGAGAATACAACCGGAAATAATATTTGACTGTTGAAGTTATTCGAATCATTAAGAATGAGTCGAGAACGAGACGAAACCCCCATTGTACCCGAGGTCCATGCCTTAAGACGTCCCTGCGTGCATCCCGATTTACCAGTAAGGTGAAAATTCTTACAAATCAGTGCTGAGATGGATTAGGTTGTGCGACAGTTCTTAGCATTGCAGGTCCCGGAATTCTATCTAACTCATGGCACGCAACGACAAATGTCGAGGGCGACTTTGACAAAAAATAGTGCAAGGTGTACAGTCAATGATGCAATTTCTTTTGGTAATAAAGTTTCCGTGTGAAGAAAAATGACTAAACTCTTATTTTCGTATTTGATTGAAGATTTCGAAATTACAACAGATGTTTTTCTTCTGAAATGTTTCGAAATTTCACGAGTTGAAAGACCTTTTTTAGAGTTGTTAATCGGAACATTGTGTTGTCGCAGCATCACATTCCGTGCTGCCAAAATTCTCTTCTTTCCAAATCGTTTTATTTCGCCTGAATCATCATTTCTAATTAGGACATCGGGAATGGCAATTTTAAAATGCTCTATTAAATCTAGCTGTTTTCCCCTTTCAGATGCACCAACTTTATAAAATAGTTTTTCTCACTCAGATAGCGCTTTAACTTGTGGCATTTCAAATGTAATGCGTGGGTAACTCAATCAAAACATTAATCATTGTTTCTGAAGAGGGGCTGAGTTGTTCATAACTCTAATTTGTTTTTACACATTCCCCGAGATAACAAGAAACAACACAATTCTATCGAAATTCTTGTAAAATAAACAACTTTTGAATACATTTCAAATGGTAGCTGAATATTATAGATATATTGAAGCAAGTACGTGCTGTTCATCTAAAATCGTAGAAGATAACGTTTCCATAGGTGTATCGATTACACGGTGATGAGCCTCGGCATATATTGAATTTGACCATAAAAGTACTCTCAAACTTTAGCCATATACCTCCACGCCCGACTATGCGTAAAAATCAAAAAGGGTACGCCACGACCTTCTCTTTCAAATATAAGTGAGCAAATTATACTATTTAACTGATGAATTTATATCGTACTTATAATTATTAGAAACTTAAGATTATAACTGAAATTTTCGGTCTATTTTTACATAGAAATATGAATGAGAAAAGCGACTTCCTCACAGCATCGCCGAAACAACTAGACCTATAGACTTGAAATTTTGTAGGCATGCTTCCTTAGTCAAATAGAGATGCGCTAAGAACGGGTTTTGTGAAACTTGACCATCAAGAAGGGTTGAGGGCAGTGGCGGACCTGGCGGCCGCCAGGGGCCCCAAGCTTGATAAGTGCAAAGGCCAGCGACAAACCAACCACGTCACCTTGGAACAAGAAAGGAAAAGAAAAAAAAGATACAATGAAACACCCGCTAGAAATTTATCGAGATGCAAGATAAATCCTAATGTAAAAAAACTTTTGAAAATATTTTTAACTATACCGATATCGAATGCATCAGGCGAATGATCTTTTTTAGTTTTAAAACGTGTTAAAAATAATTTAAGAAGTACTATGGGAGAAAAGACAAATTTAACAACATCAATATTATACACAGAATAAAATTTTTTTGGATAAAATAGATTGGTAAAAATAACTGATGAATTTGTGCCAAAGAGAAATCAAACTGTATAGCAAAACTGTAAGCTCCTAAGTAAGGTTTTAAATTATAGCAATACAATTTATTTGAGATTTTAAAGCAAGCGACTATTCACTATTTTAGTTTTCCGACTCTTAAGCCCATGGGCCTCAAATCTTTTACCGCCAGGGGCCTCCAGCTACCTTAATCCGCTTCTGGTCAAGGCTATCTTGAAGACATCAAGCTGTGACAGCCATTATATGACGTCACGAAAGGAGGGAAGACTTTTCTAAGCGCACTCGCTTTGTGAGGAATATAAAGCTCAGGACATTTATTTCTTTTCAGGTCATAGACTAATATTTCCACATTTTATTGATTTTTTTAGTTCTCACTTGGAATATTTTCCGATGAAAGTTATGTACTAAAACGCTAGAATGATGTCTAATATTTTCCCGGAAAAGGGACAAATATCACTCGTGAAAGGCTCATAACAGTAGAAGAAAAATCTAAGGAAAAAAAACTGACTCAATGTAAAATAATTTCTACCAGATAAAATAAAAAAAACTTTACTTGCAAAGAAAATAATTTCAATCAAATAAAACATAAAAAGAAACATTTACTTGTAAAGAAAATATGAATTGTAAAAAACCATTAGAGGCATATTATGAAAAAATGCATGCAAAAATATATACAAATATAGAAATGACAAACAGTTTTAGACACCACAGTAAGTATAAAGCAAAAATAGAGATTCTGGATTATATGTTAAAAATATATATTAATTAAAATAATTCATTCATTCCCAATACTCAAAAATAAAATAATTTCAAGCAAACAAAATATAAAAAGAAACATTTACTTGTAAAGAAAATATGAAAAGTAAAAAACCATTAGAGGCATATTATGAAAAAATGCATGCAAAAATATATACAAATATAGAAATGACAAACAGTTTTAGACACCACAGTAAGTATAAAACAAAAATAGAGATTCTGGATTATATGTTAAAAATATATATTAATTAAAATAATTCATTCATTCCCAATACTCAAAAATAAAATAATTTCAAGCAAACAAAATATAAAAAGAAACATTTACTTGTAAAGAAAATATGAAAAGTAAAAAACCATTAGAGGCATATTATGAAAAAATGCATGCAAAAATATATACAAATATAGAAATGACAAACAGTTTTAGACACCACAGTAAGTATAAAGCAAAAATAGAGATTCTGGATTATATGTTAAAAATATATATTAATTAAAATAATTCATTCTCATTCAATATTCAAAAATATAAAATAATTTCAATGAATTAAAATATAAAAAAGAAACATTTACTTGCAAAGAAAATATGAAAAGTAAAGCATTAGAGGCATATTATTATATAAAAAACTGAATGCAAAAATATATACAAATATAGAAATGATGCAAACAGTTTAAGACATCATAGTAATTATATAGCAAATATAGATTTTAGATTATACACTAAATATATATATATACACTAGTAAATACACTTACCTATAAATAATCTTGGGGAAAAAAACCTTTTCATGGAATATATCATTAATGAGGCAACATACTGATAAGGTTCAAATTTGGAATCTTTTGCAATTGTGATGACATTATTTAAACTATTAATTACATTATTTTTATGCATTAAAATTAAATATATGCTACGGTAAAAACAACTAAAAATCAAACAAAAGTTTTGAAATTAAAAAAAATAACATTTTACATACTTTGAATGCTAAAATCTTTATGAAAATAATTTAAACAAATAACGTAAATAAATGGAATTTTTCTTCAAATAATGTAAACAATTAAACATGTTCATAAAATATATAAAGTATAAAAAAAATTAATTACTAGGATATGCATGCACAATGAATAATATTCGAATCGAGATAATTGAAGATTTAAATAAAGCAGAAAAATATAAAATAATTTAATTGGCCTTAAATTTCTTTATTTTTCGGTTATCCTTGACGGTTAAAATTTCTTCACTGCGCTTTTTTTGAATAATTATTTAAACATATACTCCCGAATGTAAAGAATATTTTTTTAAAATATGAAAATGCAGGTATGTTACAATTCACACAAGGTGAATGAAACGAATGCAAGACAATCCACAACTCGTGTAATTCCAGATATGCTTGTAAAGCAAGATAACTGTCAAATGTTTTCGATATTAGCGAATTAAAAATGAAATATTGCGTTGAAATGACTTTCATAACAATATCTGTGGGCATTTTTAAACCTCCTCTATCCAGAAGTCTCAAATATTTTGTCTCTTCGACAGTTTCTGAGTCGAAATTAATCTGTTTGTCTAAAACAAATGTATATTTGCAATCGGAGCATTCGAATTTTATATTGTGCACGCAATAACCCGCTATGTACATTAAAACTTGATACTCCTCTATTGAAATATCATCTGATTTATTTGTAGTGCTTAATATTTCTTTGAAATCCTTAATATCTACTTTAACATTAAATATCTCACCTGAATGATTAGAAATTAAATTTTTTAGTGAAATAGTACCATATTTATCCGAGTGCAAAGTTAACACACTTTTAATGCGCAACTTCTTTTCAGCTTGCAAAATTTCTTGCACAGTAACATGATAATTAGATCCGGACATTTGTCTGTATTGCCCAAATCTAGCTTCTAAATTATCAGTTTGGAACTTTCCAGTTAAAACATATTTGAAATTCTGCTCCATCAAAAGATACTTTATTAGTTCTGGAATGGTATTTACTGTATGTCTCAAAGCAAAAAAATGTTTCCTCGCTGAAACAACCTTCTTGTTTATTTTGTTTTAAATTTTTCCAGCAGTCCAGCCACTGAACAAATTTTGAAAAAAAAGTGAATCTATCATCATCTATTGACGAAAAGGAACACTGTTTTTCAATCTAAGATTTTGACCCTTAGTTGGATTTTTAATATTCATTATTTGCCAGAAATATAAAATATGTTTGATGAATATTGCAGTGTCCCTAAACATTTCTGGGTAGCCTAATTTATCTTGTAATATATTAAGCGCAATCACATTGCTTTCTTCAAAAAACTTTTTAAAACTAATTTAACATTTTGTTTTTCAAATTTGTTGGTTTCAAAGCTTTTAAACATAATTTAGGAGCTAATTTAACAATATTGCTCATTTCTTCGTTATAAATTTTAAATAATGATGAAAAGATGCTTTTCGGATTTGAGAAAATTCTGAAGGATCAGGATACATTAAAGAAGAATCAGCATCTTTCTGATTCAACCAATTATTTCGTATAGATTTGATAAGATGTACTGAATCAAAAATAAGATACAATTTTTTTGTATTATTAGCTGGATTCTGAATAACACTCTTTATGGTACCATTACACAATTTAGAAAAACAATTTATATTTACTCTGTTATTATCACTTATAATACAAACAACTGAAAAACCTACCTTTTCCATTAGTGACAACACTTCTAAAGTCATAGAATGCAAATCTTCAGCATTCATGTTCTTTACAGGGTTCAACGATACTATTTCTTTATTTTTACTCAATAAAGAAGAGTATAAAAAACATTGAATTGTATAGCTGCATCTCCTTTCTCTCTGTAAGTCCTACAATTTTATTACACTTATACGTAATCGCTGATTTGATGAAATTTCATCAATTTGTAGTATTACGTGTTTCTCGTGGTCTTTGCGTTCTTTACATCTACCTCGTAGATAATTTTCATTCGCCAAAGTTGACAAACCTGGAGTAACATTTAATCAGATGCAACTCTCTCAAACTTGGAAGAATTATATTCCCCCTTATCCTTACATAGGAATAGCATGCAGTAGATTTAATGTACATGCAGAAAGAAAAAACCATTAAATTACTGCTATACTTACGGCCATGTTTATTTGTATTTAATAATTTCATTTGCTCTAAAATAAAATTTGCCGCCTCAAAATTTTCAATGTACTTCTCCCAAGATTGAATAGCCATAACATGATCAGGAATAGAATTAATAGAACAGATTTCCTCAAAGACATTTACTGTATTAAGAATATTTAGCAATTCACTGAAATATGTTAATCTAGGAGGATTATTAAGAATTTTTCCAATAGAAGGTATATTTAATTGACGATTATTATTAAATATAACTATAGAGAGATCTGTATTTATTTTCAGGGATTTTAAAATAGAAGGACAATTTTCACAATTAATAAAAAGAAATGTTATGCAACTTTCACAATCATGTTTTAGAACATTATTTTTAGATAAGAAATCAGATATAGGATTTTCTCGCATTAACAGATTTTCTTTTAAATTTCAAACTGGTAATTTCGTCTTTCTTAATAAAATTAGTCAACAGTTGTTCGTCTAATTGTTTCATTTTTTCCTTTCGTTGAATTGTCACTGAGCGTTCTTTAATTGTTTCATTCAAATAGGATGGACAACCAGGGAAATGCAAGGATATGCATTATCTGATAATTTTGGATACACTCTAGGTATTTCAATAACAGTACAGTCTTGTCTGTAATTTTATCTTTCTTACAATGAAAGATTCAGGGAAATGTTTAATGCACACTACACTATTGTTAGTGTTTTTAAAATCCCTTGGAATTTTCTTTCCAAGTTTGTAACAACTGTTCATCTTTTGGGAAAGAAACACTGAAACGTAGGGCTGCCCTGGTTTATTAGAGGTACAATTTGGTACACAACAATAACGAGGCATTTTTTATAAAATGTGTCAGCTTTAGGTTAAGTATGAAAAAAGTTTTAAGATAACTAAGATTTGACAGAATAAAAAAATATAACATTAAACTCTAACTTTTCATATAAAACAAAATATCTTAATTTACAAATAATTAAGGATGTTGGCACATAAGCATCAATTTATGATACCATGTCCTCACGAAGAAAAGAACAAAATTCAATAATAACACAACAGTAAAGTTACACAATATATAATATCGTACCTTTTCTTTATGGTATATAAAGGAGTAATCCTGAATGGTAAAGTT
>BMAO01025986.1:0-207150 GCA_019973975.1 Trichonephila clavata
TCATATCATCTATATCAATAGAATTAAAAAGGTCCTCGAAGTCAAAGCCGTGCATGGAAAAAAACTGTCATATCCTCCGTGACTCTAACAATCTCTAAGCTATTTTTAATTATTGCTGTGTGTTGAAAGCCATCGATAGTATTTTGAAGAAGAGATTGTAAAATCTTCCCAGACTTCGTTATATATGTATTATACCCATTAGTAATACTACGGAATTTTATTGGATTTTTGTGGAATTTTGGTGTTAAAAAAATTCGTGGGTATTTAATAGTTTTGAGATGAATATTTAATCTTTTGTTTAAAGCCCAAAGACGATTAGCATCTTCTCTATTACTGTGAATCGACTTTTGAAATGCATTATTCTTTAAAATATGATCACTTAGTAATTTACTATAAAAATTTTTACATATTATTGCATAATTAGCAGAGACTTTATCAACATAAGTTATCACGAAATCCTTTTGAATATTATCTATCGATACTTTAAGGTCTTTATACATAATTTCATTTTCAACGCTGAAATCCAAATTTCCAATTTCAATTGCTACAAGAGATCTAAATTGATTGAATGCTTCTATCGGCATTCCGTATTTAATAGCCATTTTAAGGTAGAAAGTATCCAAATCTCTTGTGATTTGTTTTACAACGTTGGATTTATTTTTTGTGATCATAAGTCTAAAGCCAGTACCTTTTTCCATAAAATTTCTCAATAAATCATCTTTTACAATGCCAAGGTCTCCAGTGACAACGTGCTGATGATATTCATCGATATAATCACAATACAAATAGCATTTACACTGCTCCGGACATAGGAGCTCCGAAACTTGATTATAATTGAAAATAAATCTACCAAGTTTCTTGTTATATTTGAAAGCCTTTTTAATAATAATATTTTTAATGGGAAAAAAGGATTGATATTTCTGAAATATACCTGAAAAATTAATTTTGTTAAAGGATTTATTCATAAATAACATGGTACAATATTCTGTAGTGTAATTTTCTACTGCATCTAATTTGATATTCATTTTTTGTACTAGATAATTAAGATCTCTAATCATATGCATACCATGGGAATCCAAAAACTTACATCTGCTTAAAATATCTGTCATAATTTTAATTTCTGTTTTATTCATTCCAAACATAAAAGATTTAATTGAGCCTGCATTAAAGTTATCATCAAATTTATTAGCTAACTCCAACATAGACCTCTTGAGAGTAGTGCTGTATCTTGTAACTCTCTTTCCACGCTTAGATCTTGAAATTCTTGAGATTCCAATGTATATGTATATGTATGTTTCCAATGTATGTATATATATATATATATATATATATAAATTATTGATATTTAAGTCTTAGCATTAAGCGTTCTATTATTTAAAAAAAATACTCTTATAGCTCTCACCTCTTGATTTAAAAGTTATAGTTTAAAAAAAAAACACCCTTTTATAGTTAGTCGTACTAAGTTGTAACTTAATATTTTAGTCGTCAAATCTGAAATTAATCGCCAAAAAAAATGGGATCTGAAATAAGTCGCCAAATCTGAAATTAGACACCAAATCTGAAAATGGGATCTGAAATTAGTCGCCAGATGTGGAATGGGATCTGAAAATGGAAAATAGTTAATCTCGATCATTCTGATCAGGACAATGGAGCAAAATTATTAAATTATTGTATTGTCTTCTGTCCTGGAAAAGTGAGCAAAATTTCAAATTATTCTGGCATCTTTAAAGTGGGTAAAAATTGAGGTTAAAGATTCCGTTACATACAAGTGAAGCTTATAAAAGGGTGTTAAAAAAATGGCATGACTTCTGAATAGTTATACCTAAAATTGAAGTAGAATTATCTTTTACGCTCCTGTAACCCCGCTCCCCTAAAGTGGATTTTCATAAAACCCGTTTTTTTAGTTCGTCATTACTCAACAAAATACATATGTTTGCCATATTTCAAGTCTAAATCTAAGATTTAAAAAACGGAATTTTTTTTATCAATAACCTTTGAGAGTCGATTTCCATAAGGCGCGTTCTTAGCGGATATAAATTCAACAAAAGAAACGTATATCAGATTTCATTAGTGAAGATCTAGTTGCTCGAAAAGAGGAATTTTTTTTATCCATATACCCCAGTAACTCTTCTTTCCCTCATAAGAGTGAGTATTCATAAAATCTGTTCTTAGCGGATCACTATTCAAAAAAAGAAACGTGGACGCCCAATTTCAGCTACCTAGGGTTTAACAGTTCAAAAACAGGAATTTTCTTCTATAACGCCATTTCCCCCCATTTAAACCTACTTTAGATGTCGATATTTTTATCTACCGAATTTCAAGTCTTTAGGTCTAATAGTTTCAAAACGAGAATATTTATCTATAACTCATCGTAATTCTCCCTTGGTGGTCTATTTTTGCAAACCCTCTTTTATAGCAGATCTCTATTCCATGAAAGGAACATTTCTACCAAATTTCAAGTCTAAGTCTAATAGTTCAAAAAGAAAATATTAATTTACAACATCCCTTTTGCACTTTTGGTGCCCTTTGAGGGCCGATATTAGCAAAACCCATTTTGCATTTTATCTTTACTTCATAAAAGGAACATACTTGCCAAATTGCAAGTTTGTAGGTCTAATAGTTCAGGAAATATTTGTTGAGTGAATAAATCCCTCTTCTCCTTTTTCTAAAGAAAAAACTGGACACCCATGAGAGAATATGGAGCAGTTATAAATACTCTATTTATGTTGATTATTTAATTATTTTCATTATTAATTGACCTTCCATTATTAATAAAACGTCCTTTGATGATATTAGAAGATAGAACGAAATTAGTACGACTCAAACGAATAACAATAAAAGTTACCATCAGTTAGTTGTATTTTCTTCATATAGCTAAAATTTAACTCTTAATTTTTTAAAATCTTTTAGAGGTGATTCATCTACAAAATAACCTATTATTTTAATTGGGAGTTCTGTATATATAGAAAGAAAATTATAAATACATTGATTATATATTTCATAATTTGAAGATACTATAACCAAAATAAAGGAATAACTTTTTTTTTTATTTAAATATCTGTCTGCAATACCCAATAAATATTGGATTATAAAAAATACCATTTTCGAACGTAATACTTTTAATAAATCGGACGGACATCTTAAAAATGTATCTCCTTACCTTCCATATTCGAGAATAATTCTGGCAAAGTGTTTCAAATGGTTATTTTAAATCAGAAATATGGAAACTTTGAAAATTATTGTAGTTTTTATACGGATAAACATTTAACAATTAAACTTACTTTTAAGAACAATATGTTTTAAAAAAGCAAACTGTAATTAAAATTGCTAAAATTTTAAAATACATATATTGGTTTTCTATTTATAAAAGGAAATTTCTTACGTTTAAAAATGTCAAAGAATATATTAAGATCAATTTAGCATATTAAAAGAACTAAAACAAAAAATAAATAAAATGAAAATAAATAAATATAAAATAAAAGATAGGTACCGAAAAAGAAGTATTTATATATTATTGCGGTAAATACATCTCAAAATTTCATTTTTTCCCCACTATAAAAAGGAAATTACTTTACCATTGTACTCTTTTTCTCCTCCATTGCGGTTTTGATTAAAATGTCAGTAAAAGGAAAAAAAGAAGAATAAAACAAAATAAAAAAAGTTTCCGTTCTAAACGTTATACGCCGAAATCGTATTATGCAAAATATCACCTTTAAAGGATAATTTTTCTTTTTTTTTTTCACTCCTACTATTCGCACCTATTGCTAATTTTATTACGAATGCGAATCCGATGGACAGCCAAATCACGCGCGAGGGAAAAAAATTAACTCTGCAAAAGAACGAAAATGTAAATTTATGGAGAATAAAATTAGTATTTTCTTTTCACTTTATGTGTGACGTGCGCAGGCAGCCGTAAAATATCGACAAGTTTAACAATATGATGAAGTTATCGTCATCAAATATAGAAGAGTTTCTTACGGTTGAATTGGCTGCTAGTCAACGTAAAAGCAAAAGGAAAAAAAAAAAGAACGAAAGAATGAAAGAAAAAGAACGTTCTGACAGCCACTAAAAGCAATAAGAAATTACATTACACTCTACGTCAGATAATTTGGGGACGCCTATCCAAGCGATAAAGACGCGAGTTTAAAGGAGTCGACAAAATTTCCAAGGGTCTGTTATTATTACGTAGTTTGAACTTTCGCCCCAACATTTAAAGGTAAAAAGCGTCTTTTCATGTTTTTATTCGTTCCATTTGTTTCTGGAGTACCCGCTCTTTGTTCCTTCTTTGTGATGTTCTATATCGTTTGACTTTTGAATCAAGAAGCGAGCGGAGACGAGTTGTTAAAGTGCTGCTTCTTTTCAAGACGGTGCTGATTAAGTGAGTGAAAAGAGCAGACGATATTTTTCTCCCCTTCTGTTCTTTTTGAACTTTTTTGTGTTGTTTTTAGTTGTCCATTAAATGAGTAATATTTTAAAAGGAAAGATGTGTGTTGAATTGTTCTATTAAGCAAGCCAAGGAGAATAAATAAAAGTTACAGCATATTTTTATTTTTAAAAAGCGTATTGCTTAGAATCATTGAAAATTCCCAATAAAACGTTTTGAGTAACAGTCTGTATTAAAATTTAACTCGAATAAATGTAATATTTAAGTAGTTTATATAAGAAATACAGCAGAATGTTTTCACTTTTCATTCCAAGAATATATTAATTGAATATTTAGCAATGAGAAAAAATTGACTCTTTTATCCATGAAAGTAAGACTTAAAGTTACTTTATGCTACATTACAATAAAATACGAAGAAAATTTTAATTCTGAGAGCTAAATCCTTCGAGTAATGTAAATCAATTCTTTTCGTAGAGTTTAATGGAGTAATATTTTTTAAGCTATTAGATTCAGTTTACGTATCAAACATTAAAAATATTATGTAAAGGAGAATAATATGGTAATTAATGATCATTTTTTCATAGAGGAATATTTATAATATTTTTTAATTTAACAAATAGATTCAAGGTAATTATAAGGTCAGTCAAGTACTAAAATATAGCTTTTATAATTTGCAATGTACTCCTTATATCTATATTTGAATTTTTAGTCGCCCATCCGGTATAGTGGTTAGTGAAGCTGACTGCGATGCCGTAGGAACTGGATTCAAATCCAGGAAAAAGCATGAATGCTTGTAAATGTATAGTGCCTTTGCGGCAAGGGGGTATTCTAAATAGCCGTCGAGCCGCATATCCTCTCGTGAGGTTAGTGGAAGTAGTAGAGGGGGGGGGGAGGCCTCTGACCATACCCAGGGCGTTCTTCCTAAAAATTGGGTCGGGACCGAGAAAAGTCGTAAACTATCATCTGTATGGTGCTCAAAGCTATGGCTAACGGCAGGCGTGCAACTAGCCCTTTGACACGATGAATTTCGTGGGCCTTAATCTGATGTTACTGTCGATCATAAGTAACAACAATAAATTTGAATTTTTGAAGCATATGAGCTAATAACATATTTTCTTTTATGTTTACTGGCATAACTTATTATACCCATTAGTGTTTTGATTAGATAGAACATTTACTAATTAAGTAATTTAAACTTATCCGCTCTTTAAACACTTCAAAATTAAATGGGATAATTTACCATTACAGATAAATAATTTATAGTATTAATAAAGTTTAAAAGAAAGAAAAAGTGTTATGTTTTTAGTAGTGTTAGAATTATTATAATTACAAATTTGTATGGGGGGGAGCAGCTGACAATTCCAATTAATTGAATAACAGATTTGTAAGGAACTAGGACGGACACAAAAGACTATACGAAGACCAATTGACATATTAACACAAATAAATATAATAACAGATTATTTATCGTATTGAAAAACGCATTTGTTACATACAAGCTTTACAGCTCTTCAGAAAAGACTTTCATGAAGAGTTTCACTGGCAGATACTAATACAGATAAAGCTTGCCTTATCACAGATAACGCAGATTCTGATCTCACCAGACTCGACCATTGTCTCAAAGGTCCCGAACATAGCCTCATAGAAATTTCCAGAAGGGTCGATCCCATGGACTTCTTGATAGTTCCTTGGCGATATCATATTTTTCGCAAAATTTTTCTCCAAACCTGTCTCTAAAGGTAATAAAGTCCCCAATCTAGTAACCCTTGAAACATCTTCTAGAGTTGTGATGATCTTATTTTTCATGCTGGAAAGCAAACTTTGTCTATTAAATATGATTTTAAGCAACATACACGTGGGTGTTTGATTATATAAATCTTATCTCAAACTATTCAATTTTTAAAATTTTCTGTTGACGAGATTTTATTGGCAATCAATTACTTATGTGTTGTTTAAATTGCTCTTATAATAATTAGATACATCGCTTTTTTATCGCACACTAAATCAAAATAAAAGATTCAATGAGAAGAGTGAATAATAAAACAAAAGAATAAGTTCCTTTAAATCACAAATAAAATTCAACGAAAAGATAATTTTCTTTTGATCAATTGTAAAAAAAAAGCAGCAATTAAAAAATACTAATTACAAGAATAAAACCAACCTCATCTGATAAAAATGTTAATTAAAATTGGGAATTTCGATTCAATTTAAACAGATGGGGTAATAATAGATTTTCTAATCGTTATCAGTCTTGAGGAAGTTATGTGCATAAAAAAGTTCTGGAGGGAAAAAAATGGTTTGCTGAAAAGCTTCGAACACTTTTTCAAAAAAAGAAAAAAAAATGGCGGCAGCTGGGAAAAAAATCGCCTGCACTTTGGATCAAAATTCTGTCTTCACGAATTAAAAAAGAAATAATTCTTTTTTCATTCCGAGGCAGATGTTTGAATAACTAATATTGAAAACAGACATTTTATTATACAAAGAACATTTTTATTACCATTTGGAAGAATTGCAGAAGAAAGAAAGAAATAGAACACATTCGAATAGTGAATATATATATAAAAGAAAAAAAAAGAAGAAATTTTTATGGAACATGAAGCATAAGAAGTGCATTAGGGAGCCAGCACAGAAAGAAAAAAAAATTCCATCTCTTTTCTACTTCTACTACTATTTTAAGGTCACAATCGAATCTGACCATATCGTGTAAGAGGGACTTATTTTTCTGAAGCCTTTCTATTCTTTTTTGCCGTGGTTCCTCGGAGTAGTTCAAACAAATAGAAAGGCTTATGTCGTATTTTCTTTCGGTTCTTTTCTTTACGTTTCTTATGTAAGACTGGATTTTTCACTATGTGACAACAAATCAAATTCGTATTTTGCTATAACAGTAAAATAGCTTTGTTGTTTATTATTCAGTTATTATTTAAAACAAACTGTCAGATAGTATTTCTCGTGTACAGTAATACCCCGAACTTACATGATAGGTGGGATTGAGAGATAACCTTGCCTTAAATCACTTACTTATACCTTCAAAATTAAAAGTCTGAGAAAAACGCATTTGAAGTTTGTAAAGGCATAAAACAAAAAATTATAATACCCGTAAAGCTCTAATTTTTTAATATGTTGTTTTCCGATAAATGTTCGAAATTTAAACTCTACTTTATTTAAATGTGATTGAAAAAATATTTTTAATTCAAAATATATTTTAGTATAATATTGACCGCATTTTTTACGACAGCAATTTTTATTCATCTTAATCTTAACCTAATATTTTCCCAAATGTTTTGAAACACAAAGCATTTATGTACAAAATAATAATGGTACTAACTTAAGCTAAAAATAGCCGGGTTTGTTCATTAAATTGAATTTTTTTCAGGTTTAAATCGGGGCAGTTTAGGAAGTTTTAACTCTTGTTTATACGACTTTAAAATACAGCACTGCAATATGTTTAGTATTATGTAGTTTGAATATTTCCTTGATGTACCTACCTAAATACTACAGTTTTATCTGAAATACTTGAATTCAGAATACCTGTATTCGGAAGTATAATTGTAGTATTAGCTGTGGATTGATTTTTAGATGCACCATTCTTTCAGTAATATTCCATTTCTTTGAAATATTGTTACTCACAGCAACCTGAGAACGTTTTGGCCATGGTATTTTCTCAACAGGAAAACAAATTGATAAATGAAGTTATATAACCTATTTTTAAAACAAAAATTGGCTTTGGAATCAATCTTAATCAATTATGAGAAATCCAAAAACTCAAAATATAATCAAACGGAAATGATTTTAGTTGTGAAAATTGAAATTAATAAACATTTCACACTAAAAGAATTGATTGTGCTCACAAAAATATTTTTAATTAACTCAAGAGAAGGAAAAATGCTTTTTAAAATGAAACCGAAATCAAAACCACAGCTCAGAAAACTTCAGATATCTTAAGAGTTAATTTGTTAATAGATCAGAAATTTGGTGGCAAGCTTCCCAGTAATATAAGCCACGAAAAAGAAAATCGGTGAATTTGAAATTTGTAGGGTTTTTTGTAGTCTTCAACTATTTTTGAAGCCTAAATTTAAAAAAAATCAAAGATTTGTAGTAATTGATTACAATATTAAAAGTAATGAACACAAATAATCATGTTCACTAAAGAGCCAAAACACCATGAACACCTATACAACAACGCGTTACACCACCTTTGAGCTATAAAAAAGCTGCAACCCGCTTTGGCATGGATGTGACGAGTTCTTGGTAAATGACTCGAGACAGATTGAACCTAATGTCTAAGCAGCGGTCACGCAAAGTCAAGACATTCCAACATGGAGGTGTTTGATCTCTGAGCTGTGCTTTTCAATGAAAGTCCAAATGAACATCGGATTAATTTCCGGCAAGTTAAGGGCCCAGTCTATTAATTGGAATTCATTATTATGTTCCTCGAACCACTCCAACACAATTATAGACTTTAGACATAAGGCGTTGGCCCGGAGGAAGATTCCATTTCCAAATGGAAAAACAGACACTAAGCAAGGGTGTAACTGATGTACTGCTATGTTTAAATAGTTCACAGCTTTCGGGGTCTGTTCTACCGCAACTAAGAGTCCCAAAGCCTCCCATGAAAACGTTCTTCCCTGCCACAACTGTATTCCACTGCCACCCAGTCTGTTTGTATAACCTTCTGTACGTGGGAGGAGCAACTTTTCGCTTGGACGACGGCCCACCCTGACACGATCATCGACGGGATAAATGAGAAATCGTGATTCATACAACAGGCAACTCTCACTTATCTATGGTCCAGTATCTATGTTCCCAGGTCATTATAGTAGTTGACAATGATGCTTGTTCAATCGAGACACAAGAGTGGGATGTCTGTTGTGGAGTCCCATACCCAAACAGTGGCCGCTGAGTTGAGTATTTCGAAACGCTTGCATTTGCGCCTTCAATGTACTGGGCTATCGACGGCGTCATTGACTGGTGCCTATTTTGCTTTACTGAGCTGCGCAGTCTCCGACGTCCTTTTTCTTTGATGAAGTGGGGACTTCCAACTGCTGGTTTTACTGTGTCATTAAAAACTTTGGATAAATACCAACAACGAATGATTGTTAACAATCCGCCAGTCGTGCAGATTCGATTATACTCCTTCCAAGTCTTTGGGCCATTACATTCTGCTCTCTTTCAAACTCGCTAATATCAGCAGCTTTTCTTATCTCTCTCAAAATTAAGTGCAAGAATGATTTTTTATCTTCTCCATCAGCAGTTAAAGGCCACTCCCTCTTAATTATATGCCCTCCATGTCACCCAGAAAGGTTCATTCCAAAATGTGGGAATGTTTCTTTTTTGGCTTGATAATGCTCATATTTCACTAATAAGGAAGATTTTTATTAGTGGACATGGAAAAGATTTGTTTTTCCAATGTAATAGGATTAAGAAAATTTTTGTCATGGCACTGTAGAGGGTTCCCAACACGTTTTCAAACTAATCTCTAGGAGAATCTGCTATATGGACTGTTTGATTGATTTACAGCCTCACCTTGAAAAGGAACCGTGATAAATGCAGATTAGGTTGGCTGTATAAGTGATCTAAAGGTGAGTCGTGTAGAATGTTAAGATTGTAATTGCAAGAAGTGTTAGGGTTTTAAGCGAAAAGATATGGCTTTGATAATTTAATTATAAAAATTGGTGAGTAGGATTAAAACTTGGGGATTTTCATGTGATGGCTATTATAGGATATTAGATTTGGAGACCGCTTGGGTGTTATTCAAAGATTCCAGAATCAATTAAAGGAAACTTTATAATTATTTACTAGGATACAATAATTGTCTCGCTCCCATTAAGCACTGTCCAATAAGATATATTAAGGTTTTAGATTTAATAAAAGTTGTTGAGTTGAATAATGTCTCTGGATCAGTGCTTCTCAAACTTTCAATACTTGCGAACCAATTTTCAGTCATAGTTTTCTTCGCCCCCCCCCTCCTCCATCCAAACAACAATAATGATTAAATTCAATAATAAATTGCTTTGACATAAATCTACAATACGAATTTAATTGCAAACTGAATAGATAATCAAGATAAGTATTATTTTTTAAATATAATTTTAAGTATGACAAGCCCATGGGTGCCCTGGTAATTGTTAAACTTGTTCTTAACTTGGCATTGTTAAATTAATTATCAAATACAGTGTGCAGTACTGATACATTTATAAATATATTATTTCAGTGTAAATATGTATTTTATTTTTTATTATGTCAGAATGTATTTTGTTTTGCTTCATTTCAGTAAATTAATAATATTTTAAAATGTTTTATTCTTGACTCTTCGATATGCCACGCTGCTCTGGATCATTTCTCCCCGAACGCTAAAACGAATTTCGGTTCTTTTCACTATACTTATCGCCAAAGGCGATGAAGTCCCCAACCTAGTAACCCTGGTTATATCTATGGTTGTCATAATGTTAATAAAGTTCATGCTGGGAAGGGAATTTTGCCTGTAAGACTCAATTTTCTTACCAGCAGAGAGTACCCCTGCAGGGAAAATAACATTTAATTTACGCACGAATAATATTTGAATCCATATTTCAACGAAGATTAATATTTATATAAATTGTGTCTAATTTAAAGTTTTACCTTTATAATAACTGCATTTCAATAGAATTTAAATTTATATTTACATTTTAATTTGCACATTTACATTTTAAATTTGTAATATTTAGAGTATTTTTAGAAAAAATTAAAATTTTGAGTAAAACTTTTTATATTAAAGATCACGTAGAAATCATTATATAAAAATATTACCACAATTATATAGAATCTAATATCCTTAAATGTTAGAACTGCTTAATAGAGCGTTATTTCATGACATAAAAGCAAAAAGGAATCGAATTTCGCTTTATATTTATTATCTCAGATTTTTTCTACTGTCAATTTATCTAAAGTTGTCATGTAAGAAACTTAACTGTATGTTACTCGTAAAATCTTCAATTTTCCGAACCTTGATGTTGAGTGAAGTTGAAAGATATCAACTTTTATAAAGGCGAAAGAAAAGAATTTAAAAATGAAAGACGAAAGAAAAAAAATAAAACAGTTTCGTGAAGAAACTCGCGCAAATGATGACCGATATCGATGACCATCGATATACCGCATCGATTCATCTTCAGATGATTTGTGGCCATTTTCTAAATTTAGAAGCGGCTTCTCTTCCCAGTCTCTTACAGCGGACAGATGCCCACTTTTTCACAAGTCCCTTTTTTCCGCCTTCAAAGGAAGAATAATGGTTTGAAAAATAAGAAATTTTTATTTCTGAACTTTGTCAAGAAGAATAAAAATAACAATAAAAAAAATTCTATATAGCATTCTGTGTTATTTTAAAATTTTATTTCCAGTTGCGTTAGGTTTATCTAAATGATTTTTTTTATTTCTTTTAATCTAAAATATATTATTTCTTAAGAATTTCAAATTATCATTATTGTTATCTTATTTGATCCAATGCTTGCATAAATAGGATTTATTTTCCAATGAATTCGCAGCAAATAAAACGGATTCAATACCATCTTCAAATGAAATACTGCTTTTTATATGAATACTGAAACACACCCCTGTGCGATGTTTTCTTTACGGTGGTACTCTCCTTGTGGAAAATTGAGTTTTAGAGGCGTAGTTTGCTTCATACCATGAACTTGAAAAATAAGATTATGGCAAACATAGAAGATGTGCCCAGGGCAGTAGCACACACATGAATTTTTCAAGGGGGAAGGGTTCCAGGGTCGTAAGTCCACTATTCTCGTATCATGCTCCAACATATTTTTTTGATTTCGTCGATTTTCGGTAACAAAAAACAGTAAAAAATTAATAATTTAATGAATAATTAACATTAATTAATAAAATTAATAATATATACTTTATTAAATTTTACGTAATATATACAAAGGATTATAGTCAATCGGAAAAAAATCAAAGCCTTTGGGGGGGGGGTCCAGACCCCAGGACTCCCCCTTTGTGTGCGTCACTGGCCCAGGGTTACTAGATTAAGGACTTTCTCACCCTTGGCGAAACGTATAATAACCAAGGAATTATTTAGAAGGCCCTAGGATTGATTCTAGAAATTTCCATGAGGCGAAAAAGGGAACTAAGAGACAAAGGTTGAATGAGCTCAGAAGAAGCTGCAATTCTAAAGAGAACCAGAGTCACGTGCATTGACTACAATAAGAAACAGCCTTTCTCTAAGTTACTGCTAGTGGACTACTTAGAGAGCCATTACCGGAACGTAGTAAAGCTTGTTTATAACGAGTGCAATTTGCACTATTGTAAATAATTTGTTACAATATTTTTTTTGTGTATAAACTTCGATTAATCCTCGTGTAATTATTTGTTTGTCCTTGTCCCTTACTAAATCTGTTGTTGTTTAAATAATCGGAATCACGACCGCTTTTTCCCCACGCAGCTTTGCAACAGTATAGTTCATGTAAAACCATTTACAATAAACTCTTGGTCCCCCCCCCTGATTATTATGTTAATTTTTCCGAAACTTGTTATAGACCGTCGTGTAGAGACGCTGATGTCCGTTAAATCTGTCAAGGGTCTATATCCTCAGGTTGATGTAATATGGACGTTTGGGCAATGGAGTACTAATTCAAGCGTCATTCTAGTCTTGAGCTTGTTCGCCGTTTTCGAATTGCGATTGATTCAATGATTTTTTTTTGTTGCGTTTATTAGAAATTTTGGAACTCTTCCGTTTCGTTGACGCAAGCGAGGAAGTCGCCAAAATTGATATAACCAACGCAAAACGGAACATTCCTGCTGATAACCTTTTACCACAACATTTTCAAAACAAGCGGAGGTCTTTTCTGATCAGTAATGTCTTTTTTACATAAAAAAAGATGAAAAAACAATCATAACTAACATTTACAACATTTTCTTATGGGGTGTATTATCCTGTAAGGCCTGCTTCTTGAATTTGCGCCAGCGAAACGGAAAAGTACATAAAGTGAAAGTACTCAAAGTTCTATACTTAATTTATCCGACTCGATGGCATGCAGGAATTTTTCAAAGTGTCTGGGTCAAAGTCCGATATTCTCGTATCATGCTCTAATACGCCACTCAACATATTCTTTTGATTTTATTGATTTTCGATTTTCGGGAACCAAAAACATTAATTACTTATTAGGTAATTAGCATTTTAGTTAATGAAACTAACTATTAATGACAAATACTCAATTAAAGTTTACGTAATATATACATAGGATTATAAACTATCGAGGGATTATAAAGGGGAGGGTCCGGATCGAGACTCCACGCTCTCCTGCGTACCTACTGATCCAGCAATATGAAAATTTTTAAAAGCGCCTATTACAAAAATAAGAACTTTTTCAATTACCCGCCGCAAGCGATGAAGTCGCCAAAAATGATATAACTGACGCCAAACGGAATATTTTCACTGGTAATCTTTCACCACTACATTTTTAAAACAAGTCGAGGTCTTTTCTAATTAGTAACATCTTTTTTACATCAAAAATAGATGAAAAAACAATCAGAACTAACATTTATATTTTGTATTGTATATTGTATATTTGTCGCCAATAAAGCCTGGATTGGCGAGATTTGCACCGTGAAACGGAAAATACGATATTTTGCCAAGGATATAATTTAGTATGAAAGTTTTGGGCAGAGGCAAAAAGATATTCTATTTGATCTCAATATATACTTAAGATTGGAAAAAGACTAATATTGATTAACAAATATAGAAAATCTGAAAATAAAATAGAGGGTAACATTAAGTAATTTGAATGCAATAGTAGGCTCTTACCTAAAAGTTCAAATTTAGATAATACAGTTGATAGAGTAATGTGTGATATTGATATTTTGCTCTCTATTTAGCTTGTTTGCTTTGCCTGTAATTTGTCTAGACGGTATAAAAATATGAAATTGATTTTGAAATTTAATAATAAATTATTGATATTAGAAAATCGTCAGAAATAAAAAAAAAGTGAAAATAGTTGTATTGAATTTATTAAAGCAAAATAGTTTGTTTTATTTGAGTCTTACTGCATATAGAGTTATACTGTACGAACTAGAATACTATAGATGTTATTGATATAAATTTTACCGAGCTATTTGATGGTAAGTGCAAAAACCTATAAAGGAGTCTATGCCATTCTTTGACAGCAGTAACATATTATAATATACTAAATCGAAGATTGGTTTCTCTATGTGTTGTATTCGGACTATGATACACAATATTAGATTGCCATAAATTTCAGTTTTTATATTTTTTCAAATTTCTATTCCTCTTCAAAGGATAAAAGGATCATATTCTTCTGATAGTATACAGTTTATTCAATCATTTTATTTTATATTTTTTTCAGGTTTGGTTGTTATTCAATTACATTTGCTATTTTTTTCTTCGTTAACTTCTCTGTGTGACATCTCTAATACTTCTATAATATAAACATGTAATATAAAAAATTTTTTAAAGTCAATTCCTACTTAGGTCAACAAAGAATATTTTTATTTTTGTTACTTTTTATTAAATAGTTACAATTAATATAAATATACATATGACAGAATCACAATAAGTGGCAAAATAGAAAGCGATTTTCCTTGCAATTTTCCATTTTCCATTCTATATAAGGTATTAGACTTTTTGCTTGTTTGTTACTATTTATTCATTAATTAAATTTAATTATTCTAATAAAATAGTATGGTAAAAGAGCAATCAGATTCTCAGAAATTAGGCAATCCCAGGTGGGATTCGAATCCACGACCTTTGGATTAGAAGTCCAACGCGCCCTCCATTGTTCTACAAGGACACAACGAATGATTTTCTATTCCATATATGCTGTTGAACTTTTATTTTAGTTTGTTTACTATTCATACATTTTTAAATTTAATTAATGAGTTAATATTTGAAAAAACTGTATTAACATCTAGTGTCATCCACTATAAGTTTAAAGAAATGTACTTGAACTTGATTGGATGAATGGAACGTGATTGAATAAATATTGAAAATTCGAACAAGATATGAGAAGTGAACTGTAATAGTAGAAATTGAAAAAAGGGTACTTATACGTATTACATCATCAACCAATTCCGTCAATTAAAAAGCGACGCCAAATTCCTTGATATGCAGTCAATAATGGAAAACCATTCACGTTCATGTTCAAGCACACTGATAATGATGGCAGCCTGGCGACATCAACTAATACGGCAAGAGTGGTTGACGGTGTATAAATACGTAAGTACAGACAAATGAGAATTTCTTAAAATATGACTCATTTTTTTATTGAAAGAGCATTCTAATTGGCTTAAAATAATATGTATCTGATTAAAAAAAATGGCAGTGGATAGTAACAACTATTGTTTGATAAAAGATATCTTAAAGTTTTAAGATATTGTGCGTAGATCTTGAGGGTTCGAGTTTTAATACCCAAAAGCAGTCGTAAGCAACCGACGGTTCTTTGCGAGAGCGATGGGTATTTATTGGCGTAAATCAATCCTTAAAATACAGGATTCAACAGCAAAGTTCACTGGATAAATAACAGAAGGATTTCACACCTTCAACAGCACTCCAGACGTAAGCAGTGTCTAAATACGTATGTAAATGATTATTCACAAGCACAGCCAAGCAGTTAAGTTCAAGGCAAGATCTACTAATCGCTAATCAAAACAGTGCTCACTACTCGCTGGTTAAATCGACGGCTATTTGCGGCCTCTCTCTATTTATAGCAGAGGCCAAAATTTCTGGAAAGATGCGCTCGCGCCACAGATCGTAAAATTAATGGATTTTCTACTAATTTCTAGAAGAATCCAGAGGTCGAACTCACCAAAATTGAACATAAAGTCGCCAAATTGGTCATACTTAGTCTCCAAAATGATACCAACTTGGTTCTATCGCCAATATTTCATAAGTTCCCATTGAATCATTATAACGTAAGGACGGCGTTGCTTGTGAATATTACAATTTATCATGAAATAAATATAGCATAGAGTAATATAAAGGCATTTGCACATCAAATACAATTATTTACATTTATTTTGAATTCGTAACATTATTTAGTTTTGGGAAAATACAAAACTTTTTAAGATAAATACCAGTATTTTGGATATTTAAGTACAGTAATACCCCGAAGTTATGCGATAGGTGGGACTGAGTGATAAGTCGGACATACAAATACCCCATGCAAATACGTATAAATTATTTTTAATGAGAACTGAGATGAGAAGAAAATAATTTAGAATATAAAATGTTTAATACGTCTTGAATAACTGGTTGATTTTGTATGTGTTATCTTGGTGTAGAAGGTTTCATAAAATCTAACACAGTTTTCCTACTCAAATATTGACTAAAAGAAAGATTTTATTTCTCCTGCAAAATTTCTTCGTAGCATGCTAATAACTTTTCCATTTCTTGTTTTGTTGAAAAAACAGACTCTTAGTTCGGGAGTCTATATTTTCTAAAATTTGTACCCATTTTTCAATTAAACTGAGGCTTTCAGTCCAATTTCCAACCATTATTCCATCTTCTGACTGAACTGGGTCTAATGACAAGTTCTTGAATGCCTTTCTCTTGCTCTTGCTCAGGTATTTCTATGAGTTCATCAATCGTCAGCTCCTGATGCTGGGAATCCAGCAATTCTTGAACGTCATCACCATTCACTTCAAAGTTTATTTGTCTGGCAAGGCCGGCAACTTCTTCAGTCTCATTACCTATTTCATCAGGATCTAGCACTGACGATCGAACATGTCCGATCCAAATACGTCCAAACATGTACATCAGGGATGTCAAACTCACAGCCCACAACGAACATTTTTGTTGCCCGGCCAGTATATCGGCACATCATAATATACTATAATAAAATATCAAAGTTTCTCCCGGAAGAGGAAAAATAACATCAGGGAAGTGATGTCAAGTTGTAAGGACAGGCCTAAAACAGTGGGAGAATTGGAAGGAAGACTAGTCATATTTGAAAAACAATCTAACTTATTCACAATATTAAATACAACTCAAATTCAATCAATCATGTCTAAGAGATGCACCCAATTAATAAGTATGTAGACGATTAACGACATTGCGTGAGATGTAGAAGACTTGAATGCCAATACACTTACTCAAAGGCAATGGCTCTGACTTCTTAGCTGTTTAATCCAGATTCAATCTCCAGTGACAGATCGTCACTCTAAGTAATTTAATTATCAAATATTAAATATCTGTGATTCACATTCCCTTTGATTACTCTCGACTCCTCTAACAGTCTATCTTTTATCTCTTTATCTAACCTGAAAGCTTATATTATATATAGTAGTCTTAATTTACATAATTACATCTTCTTCGAGGAGGAATATTTTATAATAAAATAGTTTTTAAATACCCAGAAACTCCCCAAGAGGACTATTAGTGAAAAGGAGCGTGGATAGAACCGCCACAAAGTGTCTACATTAAACTTTACAATTTTCTTGTACTTTTATTTATACTTATTGTAATGTATTATTCGAAATAAGCTTATGTTTCTATGAATTTTTGATTGTTTTTTTTTGGGGGTCCACTTAAAGCTAAGCCTTGTTTGCTTGGCCCAAGTTAGCCTTTGAGTTTGACATCAACCAATTAACTGAACAAGCGGCTTGTAATTATTAATCGGGATTGCGTGGTACTCAAACAAAAAGACGAATCAGCGAAATTTGAAAATCCCGTAGCTCTGGTTTTGTCTCCGTCGGATTAGCTTAAGTCGAGGAATAACTGAACAAAATTTAAAACCCAAGAACAAGATTCATTAAAATTCGATTAATGTACCTCTTTGGTGGTAGGATGAAGGTCAGAGAGACCCTTTTCAAATGAAATTCATCTATCCAGTCTTCTTTCATGCAAATAGATAATATAGATTATAAAGAAAACATTTTAATGGTATTTAAAACTAACTCGATGAAAATATAGTACAGACATACGCATATACTTTTCCGTTTACGTATTATCCTAAAAATGGTACTTACGCATTATACCATCAACCAATTTCATTAAATCAAAAGATGTCGCCAAATGCCGTAATAAACAGCCAATAATGGAAAACCGTTCCAAAACATGTTCAAACACAATGATGATAGTACCGTTGACAGAATTTGGCAGCATTTCTTGAATTGGCAGCGTCTTTTGATATGACAAAATTGTCCGACAGTATAATACGTATGTTAATAAAATATTTTAAGTAAATAAATATGACACATAAATAAATTTAAATTAAGAAACATTTCAAATAAAATAGTATGACTTAAAACATGACAGTGCAATGTCTATATAGCATGAATAAAAATATTAAATCATAAAATGGAGTTTTCTGTTGTGTGCAATTTCTCTCCCTCTTTCTTTCTCCTTCCAATAGAATATTGAATACAAATATTTATGAAAGCAAACAATGCAAGATCCAATCATTTATCTGACAGTAAAGACAATAAAATGGACCTTTGCTAAACAAGTTTTCCCTTGGGAATATTATTATTGCAATTTTGCTTATGTTAACTAGCATGAGTATATAAATTCAGAAATATATTTTATACTAAATAAACAGTAAATGAGTTGATATAAAGGACATTATTTTCATAAAAGAGAGAGTTTCTAGTTTATATAATGATATTAAAACATTTATGCTTTCATATTTTCTATCTCTTTTCTTCTTTGTAAGATATATTTCTTCATCATTTTTCCCATTTAACAATTTCTCTTTGGTTTTTTAATATTGAAAGATCGATATCTAATATTATTTCAATAATTGTGCGAGTAAAAAGTATTTTCAGATAAGTTTCTATAAGTTAGCCAGGTTGAATCGAGAACTAATAAGAGCAAAAGCGCAGCATTTCGACTACAGTTGAGCTGCAGACACAAGAATTAAGAAAATGAATTATGAAAATAAGATAAATAAAAGTGAGTTGTGTGTACATATTCAATTTCGTGGCTCTGGGGTCAAAGAAGGACTCCCAGGTTACCATGATTTTATTAACTAGCTTTCTTGTATGGCTATCCGGGTAGAATTTTGTAATTGATTTTAACTAACTTTGATAGCTAGAACTTGAAATGTGAGAATATAACTCAGAAGTGGATGACAATGCATTAAAATGGTTATAAAACTTGGTACATAATTTTTTTTTTATTAAGAAAATTTTTCAACTAAACTGAGATCTTCTGTCAAATTCTCAACCGGGTCATTTGGTCACCTTTAAACTAAGTCTTCCGTGTCATACTCTTGCTCCTGCATTTCTATGACTTCATCAGTTGTGGATCTTGATCATTGGGTATCCATACAGAACATCATCACTATCACTTCTAAATTTATTTGCCTGGAAAGATTGACAACTTCTGCAATCATATTCACAATTTTATTAATTTTAACCATTTTTTTTTCTCGACAAAGATGAATCGACGAAAATCATGTAATTCTGGGTTCAACAAGTCAGTGGTACTCTATATCATAGGTTCTCAGCGTAGGCAATACTTGCTTGCCCAGCGAGCGATTGAGGCTCTCATGGGGCATTGAACTCAAACAAAATTAGGGGAGTGGAGTGGTACGGAGGGGCTTGGTAAGATTAACCAAAACACGCTGATTATGTACTAACAAGGTAAACTTTAACTTTTCTATTTTACCTTATGGTAGTGTATGTATTTTAATCATTTCTATATCACATGTACGAAAACTCACATATTTTATTAGTTCGGAAGTGGATGAAAACTTAAAGATTACATTCAGACCTGATGAATGATATAGTGCATTTTCATTTCTGTAGTGCACGTGTTGTTTTTGTCTGTGAGCAGTAGGGCTTATGTTTCGTCAGTGCATTTCGTTATTATATTATCAAACATAATTGATATGTTATCCAGAAATTAACGTGTTATTCTTTTAAGGCTGAGGCAAATCAATTTATATTTATTTTATCTTTAAGCAATAGTTCATCATGAATAGTAGCCAAAACCCTGCCTGTCTTTATAACAAATGGCTAAAACGTTTATTCGACTCTTTTAAATGAAGAAAGTTCAGTAGCCAACAATATCTATCTATGACTAAAATATATGTACACATTTAAATATATTTGTGGTAACAGCTATTTTCAGATTCGCTAGTAAAAATTAGGGCTTCAGAAAAATTAAATTAAAAATATATTCTATTAATAGAATATATTTTAAAATTAACTCTTGTTTTCACCGTATGTGCTAGCACTTTATTTCTCTAGAGTGTTGAAATTTGGTATCGAAATATCACTAGAAAAGGGTGCCAGTTCAAAGGTTGGGAATGCTCTATATCATTTATATGAATCAAAAAGCCTTTAAATATTATGTTATAAACTTGGCATGAATGTAATAATGTTATGCATTTAAAATTTAATAGCGTGTACATTTCATTTTATAAAGAAAGAATCATATGTAGTTTTGAGCATAGCTTTTGTTTAACATTAGCTAAAAATTACAAAAGAGTTTATCTTTTACATACTATTTTGCTTTTAAAATTTTCATTGTTAAACAGACAAAAAAAACCCCTTCTGAAAAAGTATATTTTAGCAATACAAAATTAAAATATTATCTTCCTAACCACACAAAACAAAATCTTTTTTTTAAACTTATCCGTTAGTTTAAAAGAGTAATAGCAAATAAAATTGTTCTTGAATAGTCTTCGAATGCTTTAAAAAAATGTTTTGTTTCAGAGAGCGGACTGATAAATTTTCTGTGTTTTTCTTGTGTAATAGGAATAAACGCCTAAAGTGAAAATATCTACTATCATCAACTTAATCGAAACTTTGTTGTTAAATGCATTGTTTGATAGTTAAATAGTTGTTTCAAAGCATATCGTTTGTGATCACAAAGAGATTTTTTTGTTATGCAATAGTAAATTAGAATTTAACAAGAAAATTAAAAATAAGATTTTTTTCAAACGAATCCATGTGTATTGTTTCAAGATAGTTCATTTATTTGTGTGCTGTTGCTAAAACATAAGCAACAAAAGATTAAATAGAAAAACGAACTTTTCTATGTGTCGAACAACAGGAACAAAGTTTTGGATTGTTTTAATGTAATAAAAGTATTGTTTATTCTGTATTTTTGTGTTATTCATTAATTTATTTAAATCATCTTATACTAAAGTTAATATTTGGGATAATAGATAAAGTTTTCAAATAGCTGTATATGTAAACCTAAAATATAACTATATAACAGATGGTACTTACGTACTATCGCAACAATGCTAACGTTCAAGATAACTCGCCAAGATGGCAAACCCGATTTCGCATTTTTCGTACGCGCTAAATTGGCAACCATGCTCTTCGTTTCATGTGATGTCACCAATACGGTATCAATAACACGTAAGTACTTAATAAATTGGTTAAAGTGTAGTATTATTATTAATTATTATTTAACAATTATTATTTCATTACTATTCAAGCCTACTAATCAACCACAAGTTAAACTACAAGAGGAAACCTTAGGATTGATATAAAGAAAGCAATCAACTCTAAGTAAACAAGCGCAAGTAATCAGTTTAATTTAACCTAATCTATCTAAGATTATAAATTCTCAATCCACTATTTTAGTATAGTGGCAAACTCTTTTCTTGTAATGTAGTGAAGTTGTGAAAATCAATTAAGTCTCACCTACGTATCACCACAACAGTTCATCTGTTCCTTCTATCTTACAATTACAAAACCCTGACTTTATATAATCAAACTAATTTCATATCAGGGTTTCTTCTTGAAAGGATGGTAAAATGCCAGAATGCTAGCCCAAAGTTTCCCCAGAAAGTGTGAGAAGGTCGCGTACAGATCCATCAAACAAAATAAAGAAGGTGAGATTACGAAGGTGAGGTGGTGATTTTCACAACTTGAGTCAGTGGTTGCCACTACTAAATGATTGAGATCCTCAGTCTAAGATAGATTCAGTTAAGTAAACTGATTACTAACATATTACTAGGGTTTATTCTTTCTTTATATCAGTTCTACAGCATCCTCTTGTGGTTGATAACTGAATAATAATTATGGAGTAATCATGCTTTGTCTCCCCCCATACCCTTATGCACATAATGTAAGGATGTACAAAACCTGGTTATGGGGTATGGTTACTTCTCGCAACCAGACAGGTCGCAGCCCATAATGTATACTAGAAAGAGGAGTTGTCTGTCTTGTAAATCAGTTTCCAAACCTGCTGAAAGATCGATTTTAGCTTTGTAAGGGTTCTCGTTGGAGATGGCTGATTGCTGAAGTACCACAGTCATGCTGTATAATTGAATCTGGCTGGATCAATCCATGCCAGCAAAATTTTCACTACTTAGGTAATCGTCGAACAGCTCAGCCTTATGTGTACCAGCATTGTCATCCATTAACAGGAACTCGGAACCAACTGTACCCTTGAAGAGTCGAACAAAGGGGGTCTAAGATGTGTTCTGTATGCCCCATAACAGTCAAGAAGCCTTTGTCAAACACGTGTAAAAGGTTTGCAGCCATCCTACAAAACGCCTGTCCAAACGACTACTCTTCCACCACTTGTAAAGATCATTTTCTCTAAGGAGATAGGGATGGTATCGTATACCAAGATCTTTCTCGATACAGGTACGTTAAAATAGATTCGTCTGTAAAAAGCACCGGTTCCACTCAAGTCTGATCCAAAGAGGTATGAGTTGTCTGCACCATACTAAGCGCGCGCTCTTATATGCTACTGTTAGAATGCAAATAACTGCTCTTTGGAATACAGCCCAGTACCTACATATTATCGCAACAATCAGCAATTCTATTAATAACTCGCCAAGTTGGCAACCCCTATTTCCTATGTGTTGTACGTGCTAAATTGGCAACCAGGGGCTTCGTTTCAAATAATGTCGCCAATAATACGTACGTACCTACAACCCTTTCTCATCCATCCATTGGACAGATATAGATATCCAAAATCGCGTTCCAGTGGCAATACACAGCCTCACGTTGAGAGCTATGAATCTGTAGCAATCGTGTGTTGCCAAATTGAGAGCGCCAAATAACAATCTTCATTCGTCGTGGTGATACTGGGTTGACCTTGTTCAGTTCTGTATGGTATGGATCTAATGTCCCACAAATTGCAAACGGTACAGGGGATTACATTGAGTTCTGTAGCTACATGTACTTGTGATTGGCCTTCCTCCAATTTATCGACAACTATCATTCCGTCATTCATTTCTTCTTGGTTACTTATTTTACTAAATACCTTTTAAAATTTAACAAACTCTCGCTTGAGATCTTGCGAGCGCTTACAACCTCAGAACATAACAGTTCCACAGATACGCGCGTATACGTTTACATATCCGACTATGAATATGTGCATTATTCTTGGGCGGTATAGTTACTTTTAGCTCAATAATTTTGTAATTACGAGTAATTTCTTTAGGACTGTGTAGAAAATTCACTTCGTCGCCTGGTTATATTTCTATTAAATGAAATCATCTCTGAACCAAACTTAAGATATATTTTGAAGTAATTAATCTTGATCGTGATGGGTATCCAGCAGTTCTAGAACATCATCACTATCCTTCTAAATTTGCCTGGAAGATTGACCTTCTGCAATCATATTCACAAAACAACGGAGAGGTCAAGGCCCGTCAGACTTTATTTTCAGCTGTTAAAAATTAAAACTTTGAATTTGAATTATGATGAGTTAAAATTGATTGATCATAGTAATGCGACTAGAACCCCAAATATTGGATTATTTAGAAGTTCGAGAGCCCCGGCAAGCTCAATTGATAGAGTTGGTAGACCGATGAGACATCATGGCTGGGAAAACCAGGGTTCGAGTAATAATTTACACATACAGACGAAGTTGGGATGTGAGTAGGAATCCTGAGGAAAGGAATAATAGGGGTGGAGAGATCTGGGGTTGGAAATGATCAAAATGATCAAGAGGACTAGGCAGAGTGCGAATAATTTTCTCATCGTAATTATCAAAATCAAGTTGGTGGAAATCGGTACAAATGTGGCCAAATCAGAGAACAGTATCAGAACCGTGGATGGTGATTTGAAATGTCTAATGATGATTCGGCAAAGCAGAATTGGAGGCGTGTTGATTGCAACGGCGAAAGGCAAAGAAATGCCAATTTCAACTACAAGCGATCGTGTTGCGGGAGGAAAACGATCGCTAGTTAAATCCGTCTCCAATTAGAATTAAAATTAATTCATTTGCGATTATCATAGTTGAACTTCCGTATGTACCGATTCTTTTGCATGATGCATTCTAAAGCGCTCTGGGATACAGGTGCGGAAAAAGTCATTTATTTCAGAAAAACATTGCGGTATAATTTTCTTTCTGTCCTATTAAAATCAGCTGAAATGAATTTACAGCTCAAGGGTCACAATGCAGAATTTGGCACAGTTGAGTTGAAATTAATAAAAATGTGTTCTATCAGATTGAGATCCAGGAGTTAAACAGCAGGACATTAACTGGAATTAAGCATCATGTTCCTGGAACCACTCAACACAATTTTAGCCTTGTGACACGGGGCGTTGTCCTGTAAGACATTTCCATTCCCACCTGGAAAAACAGAGGCCATGTAAGGGTGCAATTGGTCATGATGTTCCAGATGCCCTGTAGCATTCCTGTCTGCTCTGCACCCACAGCCACGGGTCCCAGGGCGCCCAAGGAGAACGTCCCCAAAGCATAATACCGCCACCACCGTACCAGTATGTGACCTACTGTACATTGAAACTGTTCGCCTGGAAGATGGCGTATCCTGGCGGCCATCGGCGTGATGAATGACAAACCATGATTCATCGGCCAGACAACTCTCCCACTGATCCATGGACCAGTCGCGATGTTCCAGGCCAGCAGTAGTGTGTAAATGGGGTTCAACATGGTAATTGGTGGTGAAGGCAGAATAAGGTTGTGGTGGTTGCCGATGAATTGTGGTGGTAGAGATAAGATTGTGGTGGTAGGAAATGGGTTGTGGTGGTAGAGATAAGGTTGTGGTGGTGAGATAAGGGGGATGGATGTTATTGACAGATTATTTCAATTTACAACATCCTTTTGCACTTTGGTGCCCTTTGAGAACCGATGTGTAAAACCCATTTTACTATCTTTACTTCATAAAAGGAACATACTTGCCAAATTGCAAGTTTGTAGGTCCTAATAGTTCAAGGAAATGTTGTTGAGTGAATAATCCCTTTTCTCCTTTTCTAAAGAAGATGGACACCATGAGAGAATATGGAGCGATTATAAATACTCTATTTATGTTGATTATTTATTATTTTCATTATTAATTGACCTTCCATTATTAATAAACCGTCCTTTGATGATATTAGAAGATAGAACAGAAATTAGTACGTCAAACGAATAACAATACCATCAGTCATATTTTCTTCCTTATAGCTAAAATTTAACTCTTAATTTTTAAAATCTCTTAGAGGTGATTCATCACAAAATAACCTATTATTTTAATTGGGAGTTCTGTATATGTAGAAAATTATAATACATTGATTATATTTCATAATTTGAAGATACTATAACCACAAAATAAAGAATAACTTTTTATTTAAATATCTGAATTCCAATAATATGGATTATAAAAAGTACCTTTTCGAACGTAATACTTTTAATAAATCGGACGGACATCTTAAATGTATCTCATACTTTCCCATATTCAGTAGGGTTCCTCTCAACTGTTCTCCTGAACGATAATACTAACGATCTAATCACCACTGAGACACCTTTGGTTCTTCATTACTTTCTAACAGGTTTCTAGACAACATATCAGCCTACTAAATTTTGCGTACCTGGGCGATGTTCCCATTCTACATTAAATTTGCCAACTTAAGCGTCACCTTATCATTCTAGACGACAAACCGTTCATTAATTTGGTAGTGCAGCATGGTCTGTATCACTTTAGCAAAGCAGAGATCCAGAAATACATTATATTTATTTGTGCCCATATGACAGCTAAACATTCACGTTCCGTCACACTATAATTCCTTTCTACTCAGTTTAAAGTTCTCACAAACGCCATAAGCCTATTATTCTGTGTCAATACTGCTCTACCCCCACGGAATACGCATCCGTATAGAGTTCAAAAGGCTGGAAAATCTGGTAATTGTAACACTGGGCTGCAGTGCTTTCTTAATACGATCAAGGCTTCCTGCGCTGGTTCGACCAGCAGGAACTTAGAGTTTTTCGTTTTAAATTATATAAGGGTTCACACATGTCTGCGTAGTTTTAATAAACTTTTGATACCAACCCGTCATTCCTAAAATTTTGCTATTTGTTTTGCAGTTCTCGGAGGTTTCATTTCAATAATTGCTTTACCTTCTCATCTGTTTTAACTCCTTCTTTATTAATAACTAAACCCAAATAGCATGGTGGTTCCTCATGAAATGATATTTCTCATGATTCAACGTCAAACCAGCCTCTGCAATAATCTGAATACTTCCTTAAGTGTTCTGCACTTGTGTCAAAGATGGAGACAAATAATAACGTCCTCCATATAACGATAGGCCATGCCCGAGGACTGGCCTGAGGATCGCTCTATGGCCCTTTGAAATTTGGAGCTGCCCAGAAGGCCAAATGGCATGCGAGTAAATGCAAAGTACCTTGTAACAAGCGCCGTCTTATGCACGTCCTTTGGTCTACTGCCATCTGAAAGTATCCGCTGCGTAAATCAAGTGATGTCATAATTTCGGTGTGCGAAATATTAGTGATCAAATCATCAATTATTGGTGGATATCGCGGATATCTCGTGATCGCATTTAACTTCCTATAATCTATTGCAAACCTATAAGCTTCTGGGTCATCTGGCAACCCGTTTTCTTCCGACATAAAACAACTGGAGACATGGGCGATGTTGTTAGATTATTGTTCAATCACCCAACATTTTCTGAAGATGGTAGTCGATTATACCCTGTTTGACCCTGTCATAGCGATAGTCTCGAAAAACGGGAGATATCACCCATTAATTTCATGACAAAATACATGCGTCAGACCAGGCAGCGAAAACAACCCGTGAAATTCCTTAAACAAATCTGCAATTCCTGTTTTGTTTGAATTTAACTTAGTGTTAGATAAATCTATTTGAACCGGTTCGTCCGAAATTGCAACTTTTTCCGTTTGCGAATCGGAATGATTAACAATTTTGACAGAAATCAACTAATCTTTATGTGACATAAATCAATACCTAGGATGCATGGATATTGCCTCTCAGCAATCGCCAGAATTTCCATAGCTAAGGGTTTGGCAGGTCTGGTTGCCATCAGCATGAATACTCAAAGTTAGCGTTGAATGGTCAATAAAAGGTTAGAACTCAATTGCATATTTATCAGACGTTGTCTATACATCCTACACCCTTTTTGCACGCGGCGAGGCATGTCTGCCTTCCTGTTTCTGTGGCAGTCATCTCTGACTCTTGAGTCCGCTTTCGTTGATATCTTCTACTGACTTACTCATACGGGAAAATGGCAAGCTGGTGCTCCCAAATAATTCACCCTCGTCCTAAAACATTGTCTTGCATGAAGGACCAACTGCCTTTGATAAGGAATAAGTCTTGCCAACACTCTGTCAATTGGATATTTCTTTGTACTTTTTCTAAAGCCTTAGCATAGCTAAAGAAACACCTGGTTGACTTTACTTTGCGAATTAATAAAGACGCATGCTGTAACACAACTTTATAAGGATCTCCTGTTTTAGTTGACATCAGACAAAATCAGGTTTCGTGCAGGTCATTTTATTTTCCACTAAATTCAGTAAAAGACGATTTTGTTGAAAAATATCACAATGCAGAGGTCCAATCATGTCCAATATCGACTTTTAAACGTCAAAACATAGCGTTTTTTAAGCCCCTCGTTTCCATTTTCCTTTTGAAGAGGGTCGGGCACATCTAAAAAGGTATCCTTATAAAAACACTCGCAAGTCAATAAACTTTCTTGGCATCTTCACCATAGTTAAGTAAGGTTTCTACATAGGCACGATAGGGGTAAGTATTGCTAGAAGAAGAGACCACTCTTTCGTTCAAGGCCACGTCTACTTGTCCAAACAAAGCATGTAAAAATAAATTCACTGGAGCTACCGGCTCGTTTTCTGCTAAAGACGTTCCATCCAAGTTGGTGATTTTAACTTTTACATGTAAGTAGGAAGCGGACAAATCCATATAGTCTTCTCCGCTCCCAGATATGTTAAATTCCACAGGCCCCCCATCTCGTATATTAGCCAGTGGATGATATTCAATAAATCCACCTTTTTCTATAGCTGTCTGTGTCGGAGGAATTAAAAACAAGTCTAGTTCGGATTTCACACAGGCAGGAGAATCTTTATGTATTAAACAAGTCATTTTTTTTAAGCAAAAATATCGCGTGTTTTCACCTTCTTCGATTTGCGTCGAATGATATTATTTTTAGATTGCGTTCTCTTTTTATTGCGTCGTCCAGAACCAATCATGGTTTTTACTTTATTGGAAGCTTTTTCTGTCAAGTTTCGACCCGCTTCTTTTAAGCGACGCTGAGTTGCTACTTTAAAATTATCACCCTTGGAAATATCATTTAGCACATCTACACCACTGTGAAACAATTGTTTCCCAACAGCCTTCGCACTTGATTTAAAAAGAGGGACAGCAGCCCTAAATAGACTTCTAAACAATCCTCCAAATCCAAAACCCTTTTGCAAAGGGGTACCTTGATAATAACCGTTACCACTTCCCGACTGATGTGTATAATAATCTTCAAACGATTTCAGGCAACAATTATAAGGAACAAACATTATGATAGATACTTCTGCCTAAAGTGAAGCTTCACGTAGGATCGCCCGCGTTCAAATGGTATAAGTTCTCCCGTGTGAGACCTTATAACGATTTCTAAAGAGTCAATTTGTTTTCGGCTAACATGTACATAATGTGGTCGATTATATTTCACACATACAATTTCACCGTCATGTCCTGTCACATTCACGATGCGTAGCAAGGGGCTAACACGTCACCGATAATTTGCGGTTCAACAATGTCAAATACAGTAAAAGAACTCTATAATTGGCCCATGGGTCGGCAACGAATGGGCTTTCTATCATATGTTCTTTAGAACTATCAGATGATTCATTTTGCATGGGTTAAACCCTAGTACTTGAGCTAAGCCATCTTCTAAAATCACCTTAGCTTTGTTTTTTACAGTAACACGAATTCGCTTGGTCACGGGGTTATAATTAAAATAAATTTTATTTTGGTGGGCTTTAATCGTCATGGCTTTCAAAATATCAGGCACTGATTCATAAAATCCTGGTGGAATTTTTCTTGCTAATATCTGTCCGTCACCCAGATCAAACCCAAACACATTATTATTTTATTCACATTATACCAAGTGTGGGGATAAATAAATTTAACTAGGCCCACTTCCCATTCTCCTTTCAATTCAATAAGATTTGGTAATCTCATTAAAAAATGCGATATTTTGTTTTCTGGAAAATAATTCATGGAACTATCGGATGGTAGTGTTACGTAGAAAGACATTTTTGAAAATGAGTGATGAAAGAAGTATACACGCCTTTATAAAGTAAATAAATCAGAGGATGGAATCCACTGATCAAATTTAGATGGATAACCCTTATATTTTACTTTATATTCAACTTGACCTTTTTTAACTCGTTTCTGTAATACTTTTTCGATGGGGAAAGTTTATTTCTGGCGAACATTTGAAGTTCTTGAGCGTAAAACGTACCTTGAATAGGCTCTTCCAACAGGTCCTTAATCCGATAAACGGGGGGATGTCTAGGCACGCATTCTCTCACTACAAATAATTCTTCGGTCCAGTTTGTTTCATAACCTTTTTCAAAGAGCAATTTATGTTTCGAAACGCGCACGATGTCTCCTACACTAAAAACACATGCTTTTTTTTCATGTCTTCCATATCACCGTATAATGTAAACCATACGTCATTCTCATTATCCGGAGTCACCTCAGTAGGAGAGTTCTTTTAATACTTGAATGGTAAGTATGATTATAACTATGCAATAAATCATTGAAAATGTGTGCGTATTCATAAGTATGATTTTTTGTGAAATATTTCCACATTTTCGTTATAAGGGTTTGGTTAAATCGTTCAATGACCGAAGCTTTGGTATTATTATGCATTGTAAAAAATCTAACATCTTCTTGTTTTAAAAACTTCTGAAATGTCTTATTTGTAAATTCTGTTCCGGCATCTGTCTATAAGAACTTGGGTTTTCTTATAGAAAATATAGTTTTAAACGCTTTGACAATGTCTTTACCACGCTTTGTTTTCAAAGGGATAGCCCAGGCATATTTTGATAAAATGTCTATACAAGTCAAAATATATCGAAATCCCTCGTTGTGTTTTTGCAAACTACTTAAATCCACTAAATGGCTTGCCATTGTTGATTAATCGAATATACAAGGACACGGTTCGTCGGAAATTTTTTTCGGATTGGTTTGTGCAGTGTATAGGCACCTACTCCCTGGAGCCAATCCTTAATGTGCTTTTTGGATACTTTGCCGTCGACTGCACGATGTAATGCGTCTACACCACCGAAACTTGCCACTTGCTTAGGATCCTGATACGTTTCCTCCATTTGTTTAAAGGGTCTATTTTACATCGAAAAAGTTAAGTTCCTAGTTTTGTTTAAATTCAAAACAAAATCCACTGCAACCTTTTCGCCTCCAGTAAAAATGTAAATAATACCGAAAAAAACACAAACTTATATATAAACACACAGAATGTACAACTTCCTCCATCGCTACCATTTTGAAAAATGAATAATCCTCAGCACAATACCCTATTTTATAGGCTAAAAATTCTAAGCTTAACCGTATTTCAACTGGATAGTGGCTAAAGAAATAGAATCTACTATCCAGTTGAAATAATTTTTCTTACGCGGGTTCAATTCTCAGAATACTAAAACTTAAATTATTACTGTGTTAATATCTTCTTTCATCAATTTTAATAAGTGTTTATTTTAGTAATTCAAAACTTGTGTTTTACATCACAAGTTCATGGGCTACATCTTCATTCCCTTCATTTAGTTCTCCCTTCCCCACAAGCAGGTCTTACCAAACCATCGTCAGCAATAGGCAGGCAGCGAAGACAAACACGGGCCTAGACAAGACAAATGTGCGGCTTATAGGCGGCTTAGCAATCCTCGCCTGTAGGAGGAGGGTTTGGGGGGCCCTTTCCAGCCAACGAATTAGAGGCATGCTCAGCGTATAGAAAATAAATGCGTTTATTTCGGAGGTCACGTCTTCGATTAATATATAGCCTCATCGAATAAGTTATCTGTCAATAATATCCATCGCCCCCTTATCTACTGCGTCCACCACAACCTTATCTCTACCACCACAACCTACCACCACAATCTTATCTCTACCACCACAATCTTATCTCTACCACCACAATCTTATCTCTACCACCACAATCTTATCACAACCACCACCACCTTATCTCTACCTTCACCACCACCACTATGTTGAACCCCCATTTATATACTACAGCGCAGGCGCAGTTGGCGATGACGCTTAACCAGCAAAGGCACGCGAGTGGGACGTTTGTTGCGTATCCCCATATTCAACAGTGTCCGCTGAACAGTGTGCTCCGATACTATTCTACTTGGCCCATCATTGTATTCTGCTGTCAGCTGAACCACTGTCTGGCTCCGGTTTTGCTTTAACATTCGAGACAGTCTCCGACGACCTTTTTCTTTGATAGCATGTGAACGTCCAACACCATGTCATCTACTGCTGGTTTCACCATCATTCATCCACTTTGCATAAGTTCTAACAACTGTAGATCGCGAACAACCCACAAGTCGTGCAGTTTCGGAAATACTTGTTCCGAGCCTTTACAATCTGCCCTCTATCAAAGTCGCTTAGATCCGCAGCCTTTCCCATCACACACAGAAGTAAGTGAAACAATGATTCTTCAGACCCTCCAGCAGCAGTTAAATACCATTTCCACCTGATCATGTGCCTTCCATGTTATCCAGGTGAGTTCATTGCAAAATGTAAGGGTGGTCATAATGTTTTGGCTCTTGAGTGTATATACATTTTTTTCAAATTTTCAATCGTTAATAAAATACTTTCTATTCCTCCAATCAAGTTTAAATAAAAAGTTTTTTTAAACTTGTAGCGGATGACACTTGATGTTAATACTTTTTCAAATATTAATTAATTAACTAATTAAATTTAATTAGTTAACGGGCTTTCGTCGCCAACTTAGATTCGTCTCCATTGTTGTAACAACATAACTGTTAAAACAATGACAAAAGTTGGCGTCGAAAACCAGTTTTTCAGCCAAACTAGCTAAACTGGGTGTGCATTGTTACAACAAAGCAAAAAAATCATGCTCTTTTTTTTCAATTTCTACTATTAGATCACTCCCTATATATACATTTTGTTCAAATTTTCAACCGTTAAATAAAATACTTTCTATTCATCCATTCAGAGTAGGAATTGACTTAAATTTTTTTTAATATTATTTGTAATAATATAGAATACAATTTCCTTTTAAGAGTTGTTGTTGAGTAGCGAAGTTTTTTTTACTTGGGGGTATTTTAACTGTAAGAAAGTACTCATAATTCTACACTTTTTGAAAAGACTGTGCTACGAGCAATCTTTGTAGCATTTTTCTTTAAAAGAATTTATTTTCAAACGAATATTCCAAACTATTTTCATAGCATGTGGAATAGTTAACTAAACTGTCGTTTAAAAATACTTCTAGACATTTAAAATTCGTATCATTTATGGTTGTCTTACACGTTTCTCACTGTATATTTTAAAGTCCTTTTTTTCTTGCTATAATTGAGTATAAAAATAGTATGTGTATTCTCTCTCTCAGTTTGTACCTTATATTCTTAGTCCTGAGGCTAGTCAGTTCTAAAAACTAATTGCTCTCAACTTAATGGAAAAGTGTAACTTTTGCACTATAATAACCCCATAAAAATATTTGTAGAATAGATAAGAATTTTAAAAGTTTTGGAAATAAATGTTATTTTTTAAAGTTATATGTACGAGTGAAAATGAAAGGCACTGAAGAAAAAGGCTTGTATTTAGGAATGTACCTTTCCAAGCAATAAAACTTTTGAATAATAATTAAAATGAATTGAATCGTAGAAAAATATCAATAAATTAGTTTGAAAAAACTAAAAAACACGCTTCTTATACTGAATCGAACTAAAAAGTAAAAAAATAATTCTTAATAAAGAATAAAATGATTAACGAGAAAATGAATGTCATTGTGGTAAAAAAGTGGGGTGCTTTGTACTACATTTTTACACTAATTCAGCTTTTCGGAATAGAAGTTAAAAATTATAACAATTGATACATTTAATAGAACACCCCACTCTTTTACCCCAATGACATTCATTTTCTCGTTAATCATTTTATTCTTTATTAAGAATTATTTTTTTACTTTTTAGTTCAATTCAGTATAAAAGCGTGTTTTTTAGTTTTTTTCAAACTATAATTTATTTTTCATTTTTTAGTTCGAACTACAATAAAAGCGTGTTTTTTAGTTTTTTAAACTATCATTTATTTATTGTTAAATTTATCCTTGAGTTTGATATTTGAAACTGGAATTACGTGGCTGTAGAATTAGTCTTGCTCTTCAATGGATATTAATTAACGGGTCTGAAGAATATTTATTCTTTCTGTTTACGAAGCCTCGGATGAGTCCCGTATCGTTATATTAGATTCCGTCTCTTTTGAACAGGTCAAAGAAATAAAAGTGTGTAAAGAAGAAAAAGTTCGAATTAAAATTTTTTTTAATGTACCATGTTTTTATAACGGACTAAAAAGTATAAAATTCCTCCTTTTCGTTTTTTTCTTCCTTTTTTCACATTTTCATGCTTTGTTATCCACTTCTCAGCTATGGTCCAAATTTCAAGTCTCTAGCTCCTCGGAAAGTCACACAGTTTAAAATCAATTACAAAGTTCCACCCGGACAGACATTAAAGAAAGCGAGTTAATAAAAGCATGGTAATATGAAGTGTCAATCATTTCTTCACCTTTTAAACGTGTTCCTTTCATGTTAATTCGTATCATCACTTCTAAACGTATTGTTTTATAAAAATAAAAAAATATTTAGCAGTTAGAACTCAAATTATTTTTTTTCACATGCACGAGCTTTTTTTTTATTTTCATTTTCAGAAAAATGTTTATATTATGGTTAGAAATTGCTAACACACACCCACCCTCCTATTTTTCAGATACAGAACACTTTTTTTGTTTTATTTCTATTAACTTGCATAAAATTAGCTTTAAATTCAAAACACTCGCTTTATGGTTACACCTTATTCTTTTAGTCGCTAGATCTGAAATAAGTTGCCAAACCTAGAAATGATGTATGAAATTAGTCGCCATATCTGGAAATGGTACATGGAACAAGTCGCCAAATTTAAAAATGATCTATGCAATAAGTCGCCAAATCTGCACGTGGTATCTGGAATTGTCACCAAATCTGATTATCCTTATTTCTGACGATCCTGAAAAGGACAATGGAACAAAATTATGAAATTATTGTATTGTCATCGGTCCTTGACAAGTGTGCGAAATTTCGAATGAATCCGATCATTTTAAGTGGGTAAAAATCGAGTTCCAAGATTCCGTTACATACAAGTGAAACTTATAAAAGCATGTTAAAAATAAAATATACCTAACAGTTTGTTGGGAGGAAATAAATAATAATGTGACTAATATTGAAGAAATATGAATATTTAAATCAAACGCATGCATATGAAGCTCGTGATTTAGCTAGTATTAATATATGTATAACGTCTTAATAAACATTTTGAAGTCATAAACAAAATAGTTTTTTTTATATTTTTAAGGCTCGAAGTATCGAAAATAAAACAATAATATTATTGAAAGTTTTCGTTCTTACTATTCTATTACTGTATTCAACCCCTGAATGATCACATAATTTTCACGAAAACATAAGCAAATCCATTTTTTATTTAAGAAAAATGCATCAAAATAAGTATAGTTTAACATGTATTAAATGAAAATAACCCACTTATTTAACAACAATCGGACCCGATTTAACGAATTCATTGCGACCGAACATTTTGTTCGTTAATTCGGGGATATTCGTTATATGGGAGTCAAAACAAAACACAAATTTTTTGCACTTACCTTTTGGAAATTATATAAGACACTACACACATAAAATATCCATGCAGTAGAACGTCATTCATTCGAACGTTTATTATCCGGAGCGTCATATATCCGAACCGAAGTCCGGCTCCGTTTTCGAACAGTGCAACACTAAACAGTTGTTTCTCGTGAGGCCAAAAGTGACGGGAAAATCTAAGATGAGGGATAGTTGGAGAATTTCAGTTGTGTGATTTGGTAAACATCTACGCGGAATATTAGGTCAGTTTATTTCCAAGTAAAGGGGTGTGTATACGTGCTCTTTTGTTGAGTTTTGTTGATGTAGAAACCTGGATGGCATGCGACGCAGAAGACTGTGGATTTCAAATGCTAAATGATGACGAGATTGTGACTTCCGTGCAAGAAGAATCTGACTCTGTCGGCAATGAAACGGATGAAGAGGAGGACAACAACATCGAAAGTAGCAAGGATCCATCAAATGCTAACGCGTTTCTGCGTTAGAGACAGCTATGGAGTGGTACGAACAACAATTATAATGCTGTCCTTCTTAGCTACTGCTGCTCAAGTGAATCAGAAACCTTGCAGCGAAAAAACGAAGGTGTACAATGGTACAGCGAAAAATAAGTGATTATTTTCCACAATAAAGGTTGCGCAACATTTTGCAGCTATTTTGCTTTTTCTTCAAGCACGTTTCCCGTATGTGATGAATTTCAATATTCGTATGGTGTCTGGTTTCATATACTGCATGCATCGTATTCAGGTTTTGGTAATCCGAACAATCGCGTATCCGAACGGTGTCCGGTCCCAATTGATTCTGATAAACGACGTTCTACTGTAGTTATAAATTATACCCTTTTTATTCAACAGCTAAAATTACTATTAGTGAGCTATTACATACCATTTAATTGGAGATTTTAAAATGCTGTCTAATAGACGTTTGGATATCTTTTTGTATTTGTGATTGCTGACTCGAAAGAATTCATTTCCAACTGTATGCCGAGAAGAAAATACTGCGTCATTTACTATGCTATGTCATTTACTGCACCCTTGTGTCTATGAACTTACAAGAGCAGTTCTAACTTTGTGAAACTTAAAAGAAAACTTTACTCGCAAATGAATTAGTTAGATCCAGTGGTCTTCAAACTGTTTTTCATGGAACCCTAGGGTTCTACAAGTCACAATAAAAAAATTGAAAAGAAACTTATAAATATGTATGCAAAAAAAAAAAAAAAATGATTCCCGTTTTCTATGGAGTCTTTATAATTACAAGTATCTAAAGCTCATACAATTAATAAAAACTGAAAAAATTCTATTTTTATCTTATAACTTTATTTGCAACACCTTTTAAACATTTATTATAAAACAAGTAATATAAATTTTTTTAAGTCATTTCCTACTTAGATAAAAAAAATTAATTTAGTTACTTTTTATTAAATAGTTACAATTAATATAAATATGTAGGTATATACATATGACAGAATCACAACATTAAGTGGCAATTAATTTTTATTAATTATCATTAAAGTATCGCATTGTCATCCAAAACAATCGTGTATATAAAATTTCAGTTCAACTGTTCAGCTTTGAAACGTGAGAAAAAAACCTTTTAAAGTTTTGACCCAAGTCGCTAAAAATGAAGCCGACGTGGCTGTATCTGTAATTCTTTAAATAATTAATTTCAGTCAATAATATTAATTAATTTTAATTAAATTATCGTATTGTTACCCAAAACAACAGTGTATAGAAAATTTCAGCTCAAATGAGTGCTTTAAAATGTGAGAAAAATACCTTTTCAAAGTTTTGACACGCCAAAATAGTCGCTAAGTCGCCAAAAATGATGCCAACGTGGCTGTATTTGTAATTCTTTAAATAATTAGTTTTAATCAATTAATTTTTATTAATTATAATTAAATTATTGTATCGCCATCCAAAGTAAGTGTGTATATAAAATTTCAGCTCAATTGAGTGCTTTAAAATGCATTTTATTAACGATTGAAAACTTGAACAAGATAAATATAGAGGGAGAGCGAGCTAATAGTAGGAACTGAATGATAAAAGAATATTAAAACGTTATATATTTTTTATATTTCGTACTAGATTGTGAATATTCTATTGTTTTTATACTCGTTAGTTAGCACAATGTCTTTCAAAACTAAATAGTTTTCTAATGTAAAATGTACCTTTTTGCATTTGTGGAAAAAATACCTATCATGAAGGAGAGGAAACATCTTATGTATCATCATAGCAACAGTTTCAATGTAAAAATTTAAATTTAAGCAAGAAGAGCTCCTAAAATTTAGTTTGCAAATTCATGCAGAATGCACAGTATTTTTCCCACAGCTATAAATATTTTAATGTTATTTAGAACATTGTGTGTAAGGGAAAAATATTTCTTTACGTGAGTGGCTACAAAAACAAAGAATAAAAACAAATTAAACTCGGAATATGTAATGCGATTGCATTTAATCTCAAAATACCTAGACCGACAATTTTTGTGAAAAAAAGCAAGCACATATCCCAGTTACTAAATATAATGCATGAGTAGGGGAAACTTGGATCACAAATAAATATTAATGAGTAAATTATATTTCAAAAAACTAGATTAGAATTTTTTAATAATAAATGCAATATTTTTTAATCGCCTTTACATAAAGTATCTATAACATGTTAATCTACTTTTTAAATATTATTTTGAGATATATTCTGCAAAGTATTTAAATGGAATGGGGTTCCACGAAAACACTTTCTAGTTCTAGGGGTTCCCCGAAAACCTTCAAGTTCTAGGGGTTCGCGTGAGTTGAAAAGGTTTGAAAACCACTGAGTTAGATGATCGTTTTCTACTCGTGTGAGGCGTATGCTTTACCCTTCTATTAGACATCATAATAGCTATTGCCTCTCTCCGTGTGACGCAATACCAGTTGTTCAAACTGTTTCCTACTTCACCCATCTGACAATGAACTTTTCTTTCGTACTGGGTAGAAGAGGCTTGATTTTTAATCGTCATTTATTCTAGGTAATCGAATAAAGAGAATGGAATTAGAATACATTGTGATGAGATTATTTCTGTGTTGAAAAACACTATTAGCAGGGACGTCTTAAGACTTCTTGTGGCCCTGGGCTCCATCGAAAAAGTAGGCCCTGGGCTACTACAGAAACGTAGCCCCCCCTTACGATCCCCCCTCAGGGGGCTCACCTTCTTTAGGTGAGTACGGGTGTCACAACCCCGAGGTGCCCTAGTGATCTTTTCCTTTTCCCACGGGGTTTACTGTCTTTGGTAAACATGGGCTTCACGAACCCGGGGTACCCTAGTGATCCTTCTCTATTTTCGACCCTCTTTCTTGTCATTCAATTCATTCTTTCTTTCTCTTCCCGTCTAGACCACAGATATTAAAACAAATGTTTGGCGCAGTATAGCCGAAATCGGCTCTTGCGCCAATAAACCCCAAAATCACTCACTCACTCACCCCCTTACGATCCATAAAAGTAGATAGTACTTAACATACGTTGTCAAATACTCGTACAAAGAAAACCCCGAAGCACATAAACGTGTATGACTTACTGTTGAGTGCCCCGCCACTGGTAAGAAGCTCTGATCGCTTCCCAAATGTGGGGAGGTGAAATATGATCAGCGATTGGGGTGCGGCCACTAAGGCGGGGAGTGGCAGTGCAAAGAGCGAAGAGTTGGCGTTGGGCCTTCGAAATAAAGAGACATATATACAACGCAGTCCAATGAGTTTTTAATTTTGAGTATGAGTATTTTAATTTAAGCTGAGCTATCGATGGGCCAAAGCACTTACAATCGCACAGACCGGCTCGACCGACTACCGTGTTTTTAGGGAATAAGTAATGATGTGTGACGGATCTATACGCGGCTCAACTAATCCCTTCATGACTCTTTTAGGAAAATATTTATTTCAACCAACTTTCACCGAGTAAGGAAGCGTGATTATGTAAATGTAGTATATTATATAAATTCTGTTTTCGAGAGTTTGGGAGTCGACACGTTGGCATGTAGAGGTTGGCAAGTAGGAGTTAACATAGAGTCTGCGCGTTAGCTGTTAGTTGAAGATTGAAAGAGAGTGGAATTAGTTCGAGATCTTGGAGTTGTCCAGGAAAAAGATTACAGAGCGTGGATCCAACGACATTGATCAAGCCGATAGAAATCACCTGCAAGATTCCAGTGTAGGATCCGATGCATAAAAAGCACAGGTATTGTGAGCTTGATTAAGTAGAAGTTAGCTTATTAGTGTGCGACGTAGTTATATTTGAGCGTGTTTAGGCTATCTTAGATTCAGTTGAGGGTATGTAGTAGTATCCCCGTGTTATAGAATCTCACATCCGCACTCTATTATTTAATCACCTACTTTAAATAGATTGTTATTGTGTGTGATTGATTTTTTGGTAACAATAAATTACTTAGATTGAAATCATGTCTGTGGATCATTCAGTTTCTCCCACACACCTGGCCGTTTTTACAGATAGACAAGAGGGTTCAGAGTCGAGCAGGAACCGACTGTTATTACAGATGTATGTGGTAGGCCTAGACCTATATATAAATGACGGTCATGACGTTAGCCATTTGACATATGGTCCGAAATTCCCAGTTTTTCGGAGAATACAACCGAAAATAACATTTGACTGTTAAAATTGTTCGAATCATGATCTTATTAAGGCTGAGTCGAGAATGAAATGAGGCCCACATTGTAGTGAGGCCCTGGCCCCGGGTCCAGCTGGCCCATGCCTTAAGACGTTCCTGACTATGAAAGTAGTATCCCCAAACTATACATATGAGGGACTATTCTGCGCTCTCTTGGTGGCTAGGGTAGACTAATGATTATGGTCACGTGCTTGTAGTTGGCGTATCATGAGTTCAAGCCCTAGTTCCACTGACCAATCGTGTTGAGGTCGATGCATTTTAAATCTGTCGTTCTCCCTTTAGCATGGTGATGTAGTCTTGAGAGGGAGGTACCAGCTAGGTGTCTTTCTTGTCACTAAAAGATGGTTTAAAATTTCAAGGACCATTGCCAGTAGCCCTCATGTTGCTTCAGATTGCAAAGCAAATCAAAATCAAATCAGCTTGAGCATGACTTCATGTAGTTATATTTTATTCGCGCTATGTTTATTTGTCGAGAACAATTCTTATTACATGAAAGGATTCCACGTGGTTTTTTTATGGCAAATCGCTACATTAGCATGTGAATTCTTTCGCAACGTCTTTGACTCATTACTGAGTATTGTTTTCCCGAAGTCCTTTGTTTAATTTTTTTTCCAAGTATTCTATCGAATTCCCTAAATTGGCTAGAAATGGGCATAATTATTATTAAGAAAGAATTGAAACCGAAGTAAATTCCCCATCTAGCGTTGTGAAAACATAAAAAAGCGCCAAATGATAGTCGGAAACGAAGCACTTATTTTATTTTAATGAATATCATATTGCGTAACGGGATTTTATTTCTTACCTTTTGTGCCATCATTATTATGTGTAACTAATTGGCTTGCTGGGGCAACTGTAGAATCGATTTCATTCGATAAAAATAACACGTATCAGATTTTTGCCACAATTTTTTTTTCCAGATTTTATTTAGATTTTATTTTATTTTACTTTTTATACACATTATGCAATTCTCTTATAATTTTTTCAAAAATAAAAGAAAAAAAATTATAAAAAAAAAAAACTAAAAAACATACGCTTTTAAAGTGAATTGAACTAAAAGTAAAAAAAAAAATTATTATCAATATAAGAATAAAATGATTAACGGGAAAATTAATGTCATTGGGGTAAAAGCATGGAGTGCTCGAAATTAATTGCTATAATTTCTTACTAGTTCTATACCGAAATGCTGAGTTAGAGTAAAATATAGTACAAAACGCGCCCAAAGTTTTTACCGCAATGACAGTAATTTTTTCGTTAATCATTTTATTCTTATATTAAGAATTATTTTTTTTCTTTTTAGTTCGATTTACTATTATAGCGTGTTTTTTAGTATTTTTAAAACTACAATTATTTCTCATTTTTTAGTTCGATCCACAATGAAAGTGTTTTTTTTTTAACTTTTTAAACTATCATTTATTCATTGTTGAGTTTATCTTTGAGTTTGATATTTGGAGTCGGAATTACGTGGCTGCTGGAATTAGTCTTCTTGCTCTTCAATGAATATAAATGGGTCTGAAAGGTATTTATTCTGTCCGTTTACGGAGCCTCGATTGAGTTCCATATCGTTATATTTCAAAGATTCCATCTCTATAGATACAGGTCAAACTAATAAAAGTGTGTTAAGAAGAAATATTAAGTGTCCATCGTATTATCACGTTTTAAACGTATTGCTATAATAATAATTTGTATCATCACTCCTAAACGTATTGCTTTATAAAAATAAAAAAAATATTTAGCAGTTCTTACATAAATTTATTTTTTTAACATGCACGAGTCTTTTTTTATTTCCATTTTCAGAAAAACTAGACAATTGTTTACATTATGGTAAGAAATTGCTGATGCACACACACCCTTCCTTTTCTCACATAAAGAACACTTTTTTTGTTTGTTTTATCTGTATTAACCATAAATGTAATATTCGCTTTTAGGGCTACACCTTAATCTTTTAGTCGCTAAATCTGGAATTTGTCGCCAAATCTGAAAGTGACATATTGAATTAGTCGCCAAATCTGAAAATCGTTATTCCTGATGATCTTGATCAGGAATATGGAACAAAATTATGAAATTATCGTATTGTAATCGGTCTTTGACAACTGTGCAAAATTTCTAAAGTACAAAATACGGAAAACACCAGAGATTTAAGAGAGGTGGTTTCACGTTTTTCTTTATTATTAGATCGTCATACTGTATCATTGGAAGAATTCCTCGTGGTTCATGATTACAATGTGTGTATAGCCCCAATTATGGCAGACAAAGACATTTTGGAGTTTGTTCAAAGCTCAAACAATATTGTAGAGGAAACTTAACTCTTACCTTTTTTTTCTTCTTGGCAGCTGATTTAATTTAAAATGGAAAACATTTTTTGTGCATATATAAAAGAACGTATTTAATTATTATTGATTAATTGAGTATTTATTTGTTAATTAATTATTAATTTGTGTATGTATTAATATTTTAATAATAATACAATTCTTATTTGCCTAATATTTTTCAGTAGACGATTTATTTCGTAATTCATTTCTTGGCTAATGTTAAATGTTTTCTCGCAATAGAATAGAATTTGAGTTAGTTATAAAATGTACTCTAAATAAAACGTTGGCTTGGAAAATATTCTGAATTAATATTTGTATCATATTTACCACTAATTCCGCCTAATTGACTCGCATTCTCTGTTAATAAATCTACAATATCATCGATTCCATTAATATCGACGGTGAAAATGAACGGAATAATGCTACTCCTGTTCCTACGGCATCCGAAATGAGGAATATCATGAAAAGTATGCGCAGCTATTTCGATGCCCATTTCAACGGTGAAATGAGTAAAAAATCGACGACATTGAGCAATTTGTTGACAATTAGATGCTAAAAAAGTTAATGCAAAGAAAAACATCAGGTTCTTTTCCAAAAACTCAAAAAAATATTTTGTTTTTCAAAAAAAAAAAACTTGAAATTTTTTTATTCAATTTCGTTAAGTTGTTGTGAATGTTTTATAGTTTCATTGACCTTTATTAAGAACACACGTATATACGCGTCTATGTAAGCAAAATATACTCTAACAAACTTAATATTTTGTTGAATAACAGTTTTTTTTTGCAGTATTTTTTAACAAGAAAAAATATTTCTATCCCCTTAGTTTCGTGTTAAAAGATTTTCACTGTGTTTTTGTTTAATCGATTTAGTTATAACAATAAAAAATACATTTCTTTCATTAATATATAAAATATTTCTAAAAGGGCTGTGGTATTCTAGTAGCTATGGACACGGGCTTTTGAACAGTGTGTCATAAATTCGAGTCAGGTGCCCCTGAAGATTCCCCGTGTAGAGGGGCTGATGCTTGGAAACTATGTCGAGTCTCAATGTCCTCCCGTTGGCGTGGTGTGAATGTTTGGAGAGGGGGTGTCAGCTAGATATTGTCTTCGTAACTTGACTGGGGTTTAGAGTTATGAGATCTGTCACCAATAGCTCTCGTGTTTTATAGAGTGATGTTAACATGTACTCACTAAATATTTCTAAAACTTTGTGTAACCTCTTGCCGATTACCACAGCCTTTAGAAGTCAGAGCTAAGACTTTTCCATGTCTTACGTCCGCTTAAATTAAAAAATACTTTTTTTTTGGTCTTGATAGCTTCCTACAACTTGTTTTTCAAATTTAATAATTTCATATTCCAATTACATTGCATGTTTTCACTTCAAAATTATGTATGTACATTTACCTTGATTATTTGAAAGCTGCAAAACTCAGATTTAAAATATTTAGATGTCATATTACAATGTATTATTTAATTTCTCTATTTGAATGTGTGTTTGAAATTTGTTATTATGTTGAAAAAATAATCAAAAAAGTGCCCTCTTGTGGTGATGTACAGAGTTAATCGAATCAGCTTTCATCTTTTGTGAAGAAAGAATGTTCTATGTACAACTGGTTTCTACAGTCTCTTTTGTTTCGTTGTCTGATTCAAATGTGTAATTTTGTAAATGTTAATAAATTAAACTATTGTACTATTGCCGCGGAGAAATTTACTGAGCAACAGCGTGGAAATTTAAATTTCTTACCCTGTATAATTCTGTTCAAGATTTAAATAGTTTTATATTTTGATACATATAAAATAAATTTTGAGACAAAAGTTTGTCATATCCGTTATAAATGATTGTTTAGTCAAAGTAGATTTCAAATTCAGTTTGTTTAATTATAATGTTCTGCGATTTGATTTTCCCTTCTCTTGCATCTCTAAAATGTATTCGCAAACCTTTCCAGTGAAGTTGAATATTTTTCAATTCCTACTATAAGTTTTCTCTCTCTCTATATATATTTATATATATATATCTAGTTCAAATTTTCAATCGTTACGAAAATACTTTTTATTCATCGACTCAAGTTCGAATACATTTTTTTAAGCTTGTTGTGGGTGGCACTTGATGTTGATGTAGTATTTTCAAACAAATTCATTAATTAAATTTTATTTTTTTAATTTTAAATTTATTCTGCGTTATTTCTGACGAAGCTGAAACACATGGTGCCATCAAAGTAGACACGATTCTAATTTCATAAATTAAATCGAAATATTTTAATTTGATTCTTTATTGAACGATGAATAATACCATTTATAAGAACTAAGAAAATATTTCTTCCAAGCATTTTGATTATTAATTAATTAATAGTTTGTTTCAAGAATAATGGACAGATTTTGTTTATAAAGCATGAAAAAGTACCCTATGAGATAAAACAATACAGTATTTCGTAATATAAACTGCTATACCATAAAACAAAACAAAAGAAAAAAAATTATACTGATTATCTAAAAGCATATGTATTGGATTGCAATTAAAATTGGCTCTGGTCATTTTTCTGAATTTTTGATTTCTTGAAAAGTAATTAGCAGAAATGAATATTTCAATAAAAAGTTTCTATATACATTTATAAAAATATTTTTGACGAGTATCTTACATTCCATGTTAATTAACTTAACGAGTTCCTTTAAATAATCAATAATTCCCTTTGAATTATTAATTTAATACATACAGATCATTTTAAATAATTAATAAACTTGTTAAAAAGTAGCATAAATTTATTTTCTCTATTTTTCTATTTTCTTATTAAATATACATTAGCAGTGCAGGCGCATATTCCGTGTTCTAATTAGTAACTATTTTAAACAAATCTCCGCAAATAACTTTTTTTTCAATAACTATACAGCTTTTTTTTTAACATTGTGTACAAAACAACTTGTAAGCTTTTAAATCAACAAAATTACATGGATCACACAACATTGTCTTTATTATATTCACATTACTTTTCTGATGAGCCATTATTATATTTATTTAATACAGTGTCCGCGGCATATTAACCTCCCTTATTTCAAAAGGCAGTTACAATTAAACAAAACAAGACACAAAGAAAATTCTTATATTTGTGAACAACTAATTCGATGCCATTTTACTTTAATTAATTTTAAAAATTATGTTCGCTAAAGGGCGCCCTCGAATGGTGACACATTAATGAAGTCTTTCTCGAAAGTTCTCCAGAAAATTGACTCTGTTTTAATTTCGTCTGATGAGACCCTCTTCCACTTGTCAGTCACTGTAAATAAACAAAATTTTCGCAACTGGGGGCAGCAGAAAACCCTCAGCTGCTCCACCAACAACGACCACTTCACAGTCCTCGTATGACAGTTTGAAGCGCCGTTGCTGAACTTGGAGTGTGTGTGGTTCCTTTTTTCGAAGGAAATAAACGGTAACGGTTACTTCAGATCACTATTGTCACATGATTGAGTCCTTCCGAACAATGTTAAACCAGTTTCTTGGGGACCATGAAGAAGCAGAAACGTGGGACGGACAAGACGGATCCACAGCTCACACTTCGCGGCGTTCGCTGGGCACCCTGCGATATTTGTTTCCTAGACGTCTTTTCTCTTTCTAGTAGACACCGCCTGGCCTCCAAGAGAAATCCCCTGATTTATCACCTTGTGATTTTTTTTTCTTTCGGGACTGTTAAAGGCGCAAATGTACAAACATCGTGGAGCACAAATGGAGGCAATTACCCAGACAGTGGCTGCAATGCCACTGTCTTCGTGTCTTTTCCACCGGAAATGACACGAAGAACTATGGACAACTTTTGGAAAAGACTTCGCCAGTGTGTCACCATTGGAGGACGCCATTTAGCGGAGATAATTTTAAAACCAATTAATGTAAAATGGCACGGTATTTGTCGTTCTCATATAAAAACACTTTATCTTGTTTAGTTAGTTTGTAACTGCCTTTTGAAACAGGGGAGGTTAATATGCCGGACCCTGTACTTTTTGGTTAGTAGGGCGCAAATGGCTTCAAAAGGACACTTTTGGCAGTGACTTACACAAAAATATATACGCGCGCGAATAAAAGTGCTATGGCACAGATAAAGTGCAGCGCTGTTGAGGCCGTATCACTCCTGTGAAAGGCTGCATTAGGATGACATTGGGATGTTTTGTAGGTGTGAGCTTTGATAGGTCACTATAGGTATGAGGGTGTCCAAGTAAATCTGGAAATCGATCGGAGTGAGAGTCCGTTGGAGTATGCTGGGGCATCGTAGACTTTTAAAGCCACTAGAAGTGCCTCTCTAGCGTCTGTGAAGCTACCTAAGGTAAGGAGTGTCTCAGGCTTTCCATCTTTTGGTGGCTATTGAAATGGGGAATACCTAACACACGCCCACAAAAGTGACGTGAGGCAGAATCATTTGTAGCCGGCTATTGGTTCTAGTTATCCCTCACGCGGTGGACTTTGAAGCCGGAGATTGGTGGGGGAATTGCACCGGTGACCTTTTTGTCGGCTGTATAAAGGGATGTCGAAGGTTGACTTGCCTTAGAACATAACGTCTTTGTGTCCGGTCTCGGATGCCTTCTCCCGTGAAACTCCGTGACCGTTGGGACATCTCTAGGTCCCTACCTGGAAGAGGTTCTTTGGTGGGATGGCCGCAAAAGCTATTTAATATCAGTTCTTTCCAATTTTTCTGAATTACTTCTAAAAAGAAAGCAGAAACGAGGCAGTTGGCGATATTTAATTTTAGATGATATATTTCTCTCTTTTACCTTGCTAACCAAGAAGCACCAATTCTGTCTCTGGCATTTTATAATTTTGCATTATTTTAAGAACCCATTCGAGGAAAAATAATCCACAAATTTCATAACAATCAATATACAAGTAATTTTAACTTCTATGTTCATATTTTTGTGAGAACAATCTTTATATGTACGTCACCGTAATCTTTCTTTAGTTTAAAGCAAACATTTAGTTATAAACAAAAGTAATAGAGTTAAACTTCAACCTCATTGTTCAAAATTGCAAGAAAATGATGATAGATCGCCAAAATAATTTTTATCCATTACCTAATCTAAAAAATATCTGCCATTTTTTAAATTTGTAATACTAGTACTTTCTACACTTCGAAAAGGAAATTTTGAAACATAAAATGAATAGAAATGTAAAAAAATCTTGTAAAATAATTGATATTCTAATCCAGTGAACCATGTACTATCGATTTTGAGTTCCCAAATTAACTGTCTTACCAAATTCTGTTGAGAAAGTACTTTTAAAAACAATTAGTAAAATATAAAGATTGCATAAATTATTTCAAATAAAATAAAGGGGAAAATAGCAGCCCTTTTGATATTGTAATATAAGAGATGTGATATTTTTTTTCACAGAATTTAAATTCAAAATCTTATCCTTTCCGAATCTACGTATTTTATTAAACATAAAAACTTTCACAAATGCTTTTATAGTTTATGAGTATAACAAGTTTAAGTCATAACTTTTTCTCTATGATTAAATGTTAGCTCACTAATTTATATATCTCTTAGGATTTTAATTTCTTTTTTCCTCACTTTGAAGATATACTTAATATACTGGGAAGAAAAAAAATGTTCTCACATAAGTAAGGTTGTAAAGTAGTGCTTCTCAATGAGACCCAATTTTCAATCATAATCTTCATTGCGTCCCCTCCCATACAATAACAATGTATTGAATACAGTAATAATGTACTTTGACGCTAAATCTACAAACCAACCCAAATTATAAACTTTACAAATGATCAAGCTAGGTATTAAATTGTGTATTTGTTACTTTTAAGTAATAATTATTTTAAGTAAGCTATTTTTAAGTAACAAGATAAGTATCATGTTACTTTCCCTCTCTAATTTTTAAATTCGAACAAATTGCAAAAATAATTTTTAATTAAAGAAGCTACTAGAAGGTTACCAAGTAACCAGATACTTTGAAAGGCTCTCAACTGCCAAAGAAGAAATCTCCACAGTTAAACTCTTTTTCTTAATTTCGTATTAATAAATTAATTATCAAATACATTGTGTAGTTCAGGTACATTTATAAGTATATTATGTCAGTGTAAGAGTTCATTTTATTTTTTTATTATGACAGAATGTATTTTGATTTGCTTCTTTTTAGTAAATTAATGATATTTTTAAATAACCTTCTACTTTTTTTAGACTTTTTGATATGCGTGCACCCCTTATAGAATTAGCACACCCCCTAGTTAGGGAGGGGGGGGGGTGAACCGCTGTTGTAAAGGGAAGTGTGACATCTTGAGTTCTTGGACATCTGCGACTTCCCGCCACACGGCAGGATCAGTTTTTTAGGAGAACTGATCACCACATGTGCAAGACACCTGCAGTCGTTAATATATTGCACAGACGTGTCTTGGAGAGCCCTGGCAACCTTTGACACCGGAAGAAACCCACTCTGTCCACGGCCGGATGTAACGAGAAGAAAAGACGCCGACGGTGGTCAACCCCAAACCCTAGAGGGGGCCGGGAGAGAAAAAGGGAGTTTCAGCGAAAACTTCGCGGTGAACGGTCACCACAAGACTCCTCCCTCACAAAGCAATAGAAATTGGGACTCTAAAATAATCTAATTGTACTAAGTTGTAAATTAATGTAAATAATAGCTGTGACTTAATTAAACTAAATTTTTATTTATCAAATCACGCTACCATTATTTGTTTCAAACGTCGCAGAAGGTTTTCCCTGAAATTAACCTGGTTATTTTCTTTGAAGCTATTGCAAGTTATCACTACTACCTTCTTTGGCAAGAAACGTGATATGTTAAGAAGATTAATTATATAAAGGGAAATGAAGTCATGAGGGAGGATTGTTGATATACGAGAGGTGTGACAAAAAAATAAGACTGGTCCAATAAAGTCTTATACGGGGGAACAGAATCAGTTCACCGTGACTGTATCACCTTCAAAGTAGTTCCCTTCAGCATTCACACTTTTCTGTGTCGGTGCTGCCATTGCTGGTAACAGTTCTGGAACGAGGTTTCTGGAAGGGCCTTCAGGAGATTCTCCGTTTTTGCCTGAACCTCTTTTACTGATGAAAAATGAGTTCCCCTTTAAGCAAGATTTAACTGTAGGAAATAAAAAAAAAGTCGTATGTCAAATCAGGTGAATAAGGAGGATTCTCCACCGCAGTAATGTTTTTGTTGGTCAGACACTGCTTAACAAATAGGGCCATTTGAGCGGGTGCATTGTCTTGGTGCAACAGCCATTCATCACTCCACAATTCTGGCCTTTCTTCCCCTTATTTTTTCATGAAGTCTTTTTAGTACTTCAATGTAGCAGTGTTGATCAACAGTCTGACCACTGATTTGAGGGGAAACCCACTCATATCACGAATATTGGCAATGTTTTGGTCTGTAATCGCTTACCTTGGCCTCCCAGCACGTTCATAATTTTTCACACTATCCCTTTCCCCTGAAGACCATTTATGCCATTCAAACACATGTACACGAGACAGAGTTTTAATCTTCATAAGCCTCGGTTAGAATTTGAAATGTTTTAGTGGCTGATATGTTAAATTTCACAAGAAACTTCATTTTGATCCGACATTTTTCTACCAGAATTTATTGGCACGTTTTCATTCAATGATGCAGTACTCCCAACTAGCGTGATCGATTAGGACGAAACTGGCCACATGGATAGAGGAGTGGTATGAGATGACGTCATAAAACAGTTATTGCTAACTCCACTCTTTTTTCAAGCTACTTAAGTTTTATTTTATTGAAGTTTATTTAATGTTACCGATAAATCCACGAAACGACAACTGATGCACTTCAGAATTATTTTATAACACACCACACTCCCCAGTATTTATTAGTTATTCAAGGGAAGATTGCATTGAAAACAGTATATACCTCTTAAAAAGGTCATGATTTGGCATAAAAAGTTTTGTTTTATGTGAATCAAAGTCCGATTATGTATATCAAGTTATTATATATACAGGAAAAAGGTACTCTTTTCGATGGTGATTACCGGCATTTGTGTAAGTCTTCTCAAATAGTAATGACTCTCATGCAGCCACTGTTGAATAAAGGATATCGGCAGGAACAGATAATTATTACACTTCATCAGAACTTACAGATATACTTCTGAATTATCATACAGATATGTATGTAACACTCAAACTTAACAGGAAAGACGTCTCAAAAGAGATGCAGTCAAAAAAATTTTAAAAGGAGATATCTGTGCATACCAAAGAGGGAAAGAATGCATCATCGAAAGGATAAAGAAGTCGGATTTCTGTTATCGACTTGTGACGGATCTATACGCTGTTCCACTAATCCCTTCTTGTCTCTTTAAGGAAAATATTTAATACAACCAACCTTCATCGAGTAAGGAAACGTGATTGTGTAAGTGAGGTATATTATATAAATTCTGTTTTCGCGAGTTTTCAGTAAGTTGTTGACACGTTGTTGTTGATACACTGAAGTTGATACGTTGGATGTGTGCAAGTGGGAGTTAACATTAAGTTTGAGAATTAGTTGTTAGTTGAAGATTGAAAAGGAGTGGAATTAGTTAAAGATTACAGAGCGTGGAGCCATCGTCATTTGATCAAGCCAGAGAGAGTGCCTGAAAGTTTCCAGTGTAGGATCCATTGCATAAAGAGTTCACGTACTGTGCGTTTAATTAAGTAGAAGCTAGTTTATTAGTGTGAGGCGTAGTTATATTTCAGCGTATTTAAGCTGTCTTAGATCCAGTTGAGGATCTGTAGTAGTATCCCCGTGTTATAGAACCTCACCTCCGTACTCTACTGTATTTCAGCTACCTTAGTTAGAATTGCATTGTGTCTGATTGTTAAAAAGAATTAATAAATTAATTAGTTTGAAAACATTTTGTTGTTCTTTTTGTAAAAATAATTCTTCAGGCCTCTTCTGGACAGCACACTTTATTATGGACAATTAAATAAAACGATTAAGAATTCTGCACACAGCATAAATAATGTTCATAGCACACAGCGTGTAGATCGTGTGGTCCCCGTAGAAGAAGTGCGTTGGATTAAGCGGGAAAAAGAACGCGTGGGCGCATCACACAGATATCCTTGCACCAGAAAAAATAGTTCGCTCGCTTCAACCCAACACACCCCTCCTGCGAGTGATACATTTTTTTTTCCCAAACACAATTACAATATCATAAACACATATACATAATACACATAAAATATAACAAATACAGTGACATAAAAATCATGAGAGTAATGAAATTTTTTCCATTGAATATTGTAACTTTTGTACATTCGTGGCTTTAGTAAGAAAATCTGCAATTAAAACATCAGTTTGAATGTATTCCAATTTTATTGCAGTATCTTCAATTAAATCTTTCACAAAATGAAAACGTAAATTCATATGCCTTGATTTATTTGAAGAACGGGTACCCTTAATCCACTGAATTGCTGCTTGACTATCTGAATTTAAAGTTACAGCATTATTTATAAATTGTTTACATTTTAATTCAGTTAACAAATTTACAGTCCAAATTATATCCTTACAAATTTCAGAAATAGAAAATAACTCTGCTTCACATGTTGATAGACTAACACTTCTCTGTTTACGACATTTCCATAAAATTAATGAATTACCAAGTAAGATTACACCACCAGAAAATGATTTTCCATTTTCTGCATTTCCCCAGCTTGCATCTGAACTAGCACTTAAAATACCAAATTCTTTTTCATAAAACAATTTTTTCTCTTTTGTACCCATCAAATATCTTAATACTCTTTTAGCCAAATTATAATGTCTTTTCTCTGGTTTATGATTAAATTGTGATAAATAAGATGTTACAAATGAAATATCAGGGCGAGTTCTATTAGCTAAATACAAAAGTTCACCAATTAATTCCTGATACATAGTAATGTCAATAAATTCATTTGTTGAAGAAAAACTTTTATCTTCCCCTTTCACAATTGGAGTCTTAACACTTTTACAATTTAAATGACATAACCTGTTATGCCAAATTTCATAATTATTAGTAGATTGGTCAGAAAAATAACACTCAGAATTATAAACAGGTTCTAATTTTATTTCTAATCTACAATTATTTTTAAATGCTTTTGTTATTAACTTATTATTTTATCATATATCAATACACAATTATTATCTGATTTAATCTTACAACCTTTATCCATTAAACATGTTACAGACAGTAAATTACATCTTAATTGAGGAACATAACTGACATTAGTAATTGTCAAATTAATAGAATTACACTGCTTTGTACTCACAGTTTTAGCCGAAACGTTACCTGTTCCTTGACTTACAATTTTGGAATCTTTATCTGCCAAATAAATATCCATATTTTCTGGACTTATTTGCTGAAACCATGCAGGGTCTTTGGCCATATGACAGGATGCTCCACTGTCCAGGATCCAAGTGTTATCACAGACGTTTTCTTCGCGGTTTGAAGCTGTGAAAACTGAATTTGAAGAAGTACCTGGATTTCTTGATGGATTATTTCTTTGGGTCGTTCTGTTTGGAATGTTTTTATTTTTGTAAAAACAATCCTTTGCGATGTGATTTTGCCTTCGGCATATATAGCAAAGCCTCGTTTGTCTTTCATTTTTCTTTCTAGAATAAAATGCTCCAGCATTTATTCCTTCCATGCGATTTTTAGATGGTAAGTTGACGGATGCTTCTTCTTCTCTTAGAATTTGGAGGATTTCATCTAAAGATTTCTCTCGTTGGGTCTTCAAAATTTCCCTGAGGCGTGTGAATTTTTCTGTCAGTCCTCGAACTGTATAATACACCAATTCCCTCTGTGAGACTTCTAAGCCGAGGGAGTGACACTTAGTCGAGATGCCCCTCGCTCTTGCAATGTAATCCACCGCGTTTTCTCCTTTGTTCATGATCAGGTTTTTGAGTTCACTGCCCGCGTCGATTTTGCGGTCCTCCGTAAGTCCGATGAAAGTCCCTCTAATTTTTTCCCACAGCACTTTGGCGTTGTCCTCTTCCGCAAACTGTAGCGCCTGTTCGTCGGCAAGGGATAGCTTTATATACGAGACGGCGTCAGCATTTCTTTGTTCCCAATCGGAATCCTCCTTACGGCTAAGGTCTTCGGGTTTTTCGTTGGTAACCATAGTATCCAATCTTTTCAGGCTCAAAGCAGCCTTCATCTTAAGAGCCCATATAAAATAGTTCGTCCCATTTAAATTGGGGACAGTTATCTTATCCATTTTTGGCAAAAAGTTCACACAGTTCACTAAGACTATTCACAGTTCACCAACCACGCTCTGCTACCAATTTGTTGTTCTTTTTGTAAAAATAATTCTTCAGGCCTCTTCTGGACAGCACACTTATTATGGACAATTAAATAAAACGATTAAGAATTCTGCACACAGCATAAATAATGTTCATAGCACACAGCGTGTAGATCGTGTGGTCCCCGTAGAAGAAGTGCGTTGGATTAAGCGGGAAAAAGAACGCGTGGGCGCATCACACAGATATCCTTACGCCAGAAAAAATAGTTCGCTCGCTTCAACCCAACACATTTCTGTGGATTATTCGGTTTCTCCCACACATCTAGACGGATTTACAGGTAGACAAGAGGGTTTCGAGGCAAGAGGGAACCAAACGTTATCACAAACTGTACATAACCCTATGATGATTGAAGTAACGTCTTACAAGGATGATGTCTGTTGGAAACCACAGGTAGTTATGAAATACAATAATACGATGGGAGGTGTGGATAGAATGGATCAGCATCTCACAAATTAATAACAAAAAAGAGAGGCAAGAAATATTACCAAAAAAAAAAATATTGCTCAATCCCTTACGATTGACTGAAATACATTTTTAGAAGTGATATTGCTACCACTGATCAAAAATATAAACCAACAAGGCAGTGTTTTGTGTGTTGTTCGAAAAGGAACGTTTTTGGAAAACCGGTGAGAAAAGCGACACGATATTTTTGTCCCGTGTGATGTTGGACTAAGCTCTTGTCTTTCTGTTTTAAAATTTACCGCACAAAAGCTGAATTTTAAGAGAATAATCAACTGAAAGTAAAATATTATCTTTTTTTTTAATTCTAACATCCATTTTTGTAAAGTATACTTTCCATTTAGCTTTTTTCGTCCGAAAAAAGCCACAATTTTAAGTAAAATATGTTTTTTCAATGAAAATAAAATTAGTATGATACTTTAAATTCAATATTTCTAACATTTCTGACTGCTGATTTCAGTTTATATAATTGATATCATCTCAAAAATGTGTATAAAAAATATACTTATTTCTTGACATAATACGACAAAAAAAAAAACAAAAAAAAAAACTGAAAACCACCGATTGTAAAGATTTTTATTACAATCGGTTTTCATAATCTTTCATAACTTATTTTAAAAAGTTAGATCGAAATATTTCTGTAAAAACCAAATCGATCAATACTTAGAAAATAGGTTTATTAGGTCCAATTAAAAGTTTCACTCTTGTGAAGCACACTTATGATTGATAATTCATTTACGGCAAATTATAAACATTATTTCTGTAATAACTATTCTTAGTTTTTTAATGGCATCAGAACAATTATTTCCTTATTTTTTCCCCCCTTTCATAAAAAAGAGTTGCAACTGTTTTTACTCTTAATATTTTTCCTCTCCATAAATATTATGTGATACACATTTAATTAAAGACAGGGTTGAAAGAAACTATACTTTTTTATAATAACAATAATTACTAACTATGTTTGAAACTAATTTCTGAAATGAAGAAAAACGTTGAATAAAAAGATTAATGCTTAGGATATTTAAGTTATCAATACATCTTGCAACAATGCTTCATCACAATGAATTTGTAATTTTTGTTTCTACATCTATATATTCTTGTATTATTATTAATGGCAACTTTCAATGCTATTGAAAGAGATAAATGTTTGCAAATTTCCTCAATAATTATGCCGAAGTAATCGCAAATAATTGAAGTAAAGTGAAAAAAGATTTCGCATAATTCATTTTAGTTATCAAGTTTTTTTTTCTGGTGGGATAGGTCGGGGGGGGGGCACTGTTTATAATGTATTAATAGTCTTGAATGTTTTTGAAGAGCAAATAGTTAGCGTGTTTATCTAATATAATATAAATATTATGCAATATTAAAGATAAATACATTTAAGAATAATTTATTTCATCAAATTGAAACTAAGAGTATTTTTGTTTCGATTATTTGCTTAAAAGATACTGAAACAATTGAAAAAGGTGATAAATTTACTTATAATAAAATGCCATGCTTATGTGTTCTAAGCAAAATTGAATGTCCATTGTGATATTCGAACAGTATATTAAAATATTTTGAATGTACGCAAAAATGATTTTTTCCTCATTAAGTAAATGAAAAATGTTCTGTTTGACGGTTTATATATTTCCTTTTATTCCTTATTACAAAGGAATTCGATAATTTATAGGCTACTTTAACGGTGAAATGATTTAAAAATTACAGTAATGATTAAAAATCGTTTTCTCTTTAAGTTTTAGGGTTGTTACAGAAAACTCGCATATCCAAATAACATATTTTGGCTGTTAAAAATGTAACTTTAACTTGCTACTTCAATAAAACTACTTATCTTCTTAGAAAATATATGCAGAATACATTTCATTTTTGATCGTAAAATTAATTTAAATATTTATTTTAAAATTTTCATTCAGAGAATTTTGAGAATATGTTGAATGAAGGGAAATCTCAGGCATTAAATCTGTTAAAGCAGTTTTGTAGCGTGTTATTTTGAAAAATAAATTTTTAAAATATTGTACTGAATTATTAAAACGAAATGTGGTTCACGTTAGTTTTTTTTAAAGTAAAATTACTCTTCATTATTTGATATGATTATAAAACCTATTTATTTTACATTACCTATTTAATGATATACGATTTGAAAGCGTTTTGTTTTGTTCAATTTATTCAAATTATTTGATAACAGTGAGATAAATTTGATGTAGATTATATATATATGACTATATATATTTTTATAATCAGATCTCTATGTTATTAGTTATATTTTATTACCTCTTATTAATAATTGTTTTATTAAATTTACCTTTTCGTTGTCCACTTAACTGAGTTTTAATGCACATAGTATGGCAAGAAGAGAGAAATTTTACAACTGAAATAAATTTATCTATGCACGTATATGTGCAGAAATCTTAAGTTTTTATAGTTGAAATAGCCTGTGGAACTCCACCTATACATTAGAAAGATTAGGATCAATATTTCCAATAAAACTTTATTTATAATTCCATATTCTAACTTCATTAAATTAACCCTTAAACGAATAGCGATGTCGATCTGTATTGTATCTTTGAAACTTTGTATCTTGCAGCTGTGTAGCCTTCTGTAAAATGCAAACAACAAAAGTCAGGAATAAAAGCCCTCAACGCAGCGTTTCTCAAACTGTGAAGCACGCCTCCTAAGGGGCGTGATAACTCTACTAGGGGGTCCGATCATATTGAAAAGTTAAAAACAAGATATTAGTTAAAAAATTATTTTTTTACTGAAAGAAAACAAACAAAATGCATTCTGACATAAAAAAATAAAATTTACACTGATATAATACATATAAATGTTATCAGCACCACGCAATGTATTTCGTAATTAATTTAGCAATACTAAGTTCAAAACAAGTTTAATAATTACCATTGACTCCATGGGCTTGTCATACACTAAATTATTACAAAAATTAGCACTTATCATTATAATTTATACGGTTCATGATTTATCCTTTTTGGAGCATTAAAAGGTACGTGATTCACTCTCTAATGCCACCGTTTTCCACGTAGACGTGCGTATGTGATGTATTGTGGAGGGGGGGGAGGAATAAATAAGCAAATCCTCAAAATAAGTGAATCCTTCGCAAAAACTGTAAGGTCTTTTAATTGCCTTCCAAAATCTTCGGAATAATTTTATGAATGGCAGTGCACAGAAAAGATCTTACTTTGGAAGGACGTATAATACGTATATATACGTCCGGGAAAATACGTATATATACGTATATACGTCCCTGACGCATATATACGTCCGGGGAAAATAACGCTTTAGTTGAGCGAGACGTTTATACACGCCGGTTGCACTTAAGATATTAAGTCGTATTGTAGCTTTAGCGTCAAAGTATAATATTACTCAATTCAATACGTTGTTATTGTAAGGAAGGGGGGAGGGGAGGGACAAGGAAAATTATGATTGCATATTGGGTCGCAAATATTGAAAGTTTGCGAAGCACTGCCTTAACGACTGGCCCATATGGGGATTTCTTTCGTCTCAGTCGTCTGAGGCATGCACGGCGTAACTGCGAACCGGTTGGTCGGTGGAGGAAATAAACACCCCTTTCCAAGGTCAATAGTTTGTCATTGAAATCTCTTTGTGTGGCAACCTTTTTGTGCATAGTTTTTTTTAAAATTTTACCAAACTATATTATCGTTTTCGAATGCAACTAGAAGCTCTGACAGTTTATTTCTTCATTCCCTGACAATTTTCATTGTTGGCACGCTATCCGAGTACAATTTCATTTCGGTGGGTGTTACCTATTACGATTATTTATACAAAATGTAATAAAAACATACAGGGAAAATTGTTTACGGATAGAAACAAGGTGAGATTAACGAAAAATATAAAAGTTTTTGCATATACTAATAATTTTATGCTAGAAAAATGAAACTTTTTTTGTGAAATATAAATTCATCAGCATGCAGAAAAAAATTCTCATGAGGTTTTTTTGTTTTTTCCCCATTAACTATACTCATTTCTTGCTTGATTTCAAATTTTATTTATTAAAAATAAAGCAGCATTTCTCAAACTGTGGTGAGCGCAACCCTAGGAAGGCTCAATAACTCTACAAGGGGGGCGCGAGCATATTGAAAAGTCGGAAAGATTAAGATTAGTTTAAAAAATTAATAATTTACTGAAAGTATACAAACAAAATGTGCATTCTGACATAATAAAAAAATTAAATTAAAATGTACACTGATATAATACACTTATAAATGTATCAGTACTGCGCAATATATTTTATAATCAATTTAATAATACTAAGTTAAGAACTAATTTATAATAATTACCAGTGACTCTATGAACTTTTCATATATAAAATTATATACAAAATGTAACATCTTGATAATCTGAACAGTTTATAATTAATCCCTTTACTATCATTTAAAAGTTACCTGATTCGCTCCCTAATGCTACCGTTTTCCATTTAGGCGCGTATATGTGATGTATTGGGGGGGGAGAGAAGGAATAAATAAGCAAATCTTCTGAAATAAGTAAATCCTTCGCAAACCCTGTCAAGGTACTCTTATTACATTCTAAAGCCTTAGGAATAGTTTTATGGATAACAGTGCACAGAAAAGGTCGTACTTGGGAAAGACGTATATATACGTCCTGGGAAATGAACGCTTTGACTGAGTGGGACGTTTATATACGCCGATGGCCCTTAAGAGGTTAAAGTCGTTTTGTAACTTTAGTATCAAAATATGGTATTATAGAATTAAATGCAATGCTATTATATGGAGGGGGGAGCGATGAAAAATATGATTGTGTATGAATATTGGGCCACAAAATACTGAAAGTTTGAGAAGCACTGATTTAAAGTTCATGCAAAATTCATTCAAAAGTTACAAAATAAGCAGACGATTGTAGTGCTACAGAGAGGCTGGGATTAGATAGCTGTTAATTTACATTCAGCCGGCTCAAGTTCATGGTGGTTGAGTGCAGTTTTACAAGTGCCGTCACATGTATAATATGTATACGTGAGCAGCATACACACGCACTAATTAAAAACTATAAAGAATGTAAAAGTATGCCAAAAATATAAGAAAAGTTGTTCTTTAAGTATTCTCTAAATACATCTTAGAAATAATTTTTTAACAATTGTTTAAACAATTTTATTTCATAATTACTTTTCAGTTTATAAAGTTATTTTTCAATGGTAAGAAAAATTTCCTTATGGCTTTGTGTGTCCAAGATGTAATTAAAATATTTGTTTTCTTAAAGTGGTTTTGCTATCCTAGAAAAGAATTCTTTGAGATCTAAATAGTGATTGAGATGATTTAAAATGAAAATAAGAGATATAAAAACTGTTTTAAGTAATTGTTTTTGACAATCTTTCATGTTTATCTTCTGTACTTTTTGAGATACTTTATACTTTTAGAAATATCTACTATCTTAAACTAAATTAATTTTTTTTTGGTGAATGAATTGTTCCTCTTTAAAACTGTTTTCTATTGTGCATTATTTGATTTTGAAAAGAATTTCTTACCCAACAAATAGTGGAATTAGATTTAACATGCAAGATGAAGAATTGAAAGTTAAAGTTTTTTATAAATGCTTTTTTCCTTTGTCGTTAAAATTGTTTACTTGAAATTGCTAATATAATTTTAACAATAGAGCACTGTAAAGAGATACGTTTATTCTTTTGTGTGTTATGTAATAATGAATTCTTTCAAGTAATATTGTGTTTTTCTTTGATTCCATTGTTTTCATTCGAAAGGAATGGAATTTATAAAAAAATTAAGAAAATTGGAACAATTTTGGAAAACGGGAGTACTTTTGTATTTCAGAAGCTTTTAATTTTGTGGTTCTACGTAATCATTATTTTTATTTTAAGCTCATTCATAATAGTGAAATTATTAAGAAAATGGCCAATTAGCCAGGGGGAAGGTTCGCACTCGATACTAACGTTAGTGGGTGGGTGGGTGGGGGTCACGCAGGGTGACTGAGTCACCCCAATTTGTTTCTTAAAATTATTTTTATTGTACACGATAAAAGCATAATTCCGGAGAATGATTTAACCAAGAAAAAGTATACTTACCTACCAACTTTTAAGAACTATTCAATTTTTCTTTGATAATTTGAAAAAAAAATCCAATCAAACCGATCTAAATGTTTCAAATCTGCATTATTTTAATAATGGACACAAATCACAGACACTTTTCGCCAACATTACAGGAATGATATTTGCAGGCAGAACTGCCATATTTTGTTCACGTTATTGTCCTTTGCTGTTCGACAAATAGGATGTTGAACTTTTTCTTGCATGTGTCTTTTTGGCAGGGTGCAGTGTGTCTTGTGGTACACTTGGGACTTCATATCTTTTCTGGCAGACGTAGCGTTCTACGTAGCGTTCGAAAAAAAAATCTTCCTTTTGACTCAAGCGTTTCATGTTCGTTGCTTTTCGCAAATTTACTTTTGCTATCATGATTAAAATCCATTATTTCATCCTGTTCTACTCTTGCTTGATCAATGCCAACTTCATCCAATAGAGATCACTCAGATACCCTTTTTTCTTTCTTTATATTCTGTTTAATTATATTTATAAATCATAATGAGTCGTACAACACGGCAATCAAAGCCCCCCCCCCTCGTTCATAAGGGGAAAATGTAGCCTACTCATAGAAAATATCTTGAAACAAAAGGGGTAGCTTGTTGAACTCAGTCACCCCAAGTACTTTAAGACTGTAAAAAACGTTTGCCACTCCCAAAAATGACGGCTATATATATGACAAATACATTTTAGTTCCCACGAAGGCTGACATATAGAAGGATACTGACAAAGTATTTGGTAACAAATTAACAGTTTTCCCAGAATTAAAGATTTCGTGAGCCTGGGGTGGCTCTGTGCCCCACGCGACTGCTCCTGCGTTAGAAATTATAGAGTCTTCGAGTAATTTGTTCATTAGCAGCGTTCTGCAGGGATACTTTTAAACATCAGTCATTTTGAATGATATTATTACGTAGATCGGGGTTTGAGGATTTTATGCAAAATCAGTCGTAAACAACAAGGCAATTCTTTAAGAGCGATGAGTATTTATTGTCGGAAATCAATCCTTAAAAATACACTATTCAACCGCCAAATTCGTAGAATAAATATCAGAAGGATTTCACATCTTCAACAGCACTCAGACACAATTATCAGTGTCTAATATACACGTACGTAAAAGATTATCCACAAGCACCTCTCGTAATATTGGACAGTCGAGCTAATCGCTAGTTCTCACGATCAAGGCAAGTTAACTAATCGCTTGTCAAAACCAGACTCGCTGGTTGAAACAAGACTGACTGACTGTTACGGCGAGTATCACTCTATTGATAGCAGTGACCGAAACTTCGAGAAAGATGCGCCCGTATCATAAATCGTGAAATTAGTGGATTTCTCCACTAATTTCTAGAAGAATCCAGAGGGTCCCGAACTCGCCAACATGGTCACCAAAGTCGCCAACTTGGTCGCCAAAAATGATGCCAACTTGGCTCTTTCGCCAATATTTCACCACGTTCCCATTGAATCGCCATTATAACGTAAGGGACGGCGTTGCTTGTGAATATTACAATTTTAACATGAAATAAATATAGCATAGAGTAATATAAATTCATTGCACATCCAAATACAAATTATTTACATTATTGTATATAAAATTCGTAACAATATTTTCTGGGACATGAGTTCTTACAAGTATTTGCTTTCTTATAAAATATACATAAGAAAGCCAACACTGAATGAACCACATGAAAATGGATTTTATGATTTCATTTTCGTTTAACATTAGTCTACCTTATTAGACCAGTAGCTCTAATCTCGACTGAGACCGCGGTAGCTAAGTGTCTATAGTCGTAAGCTCGTGGTTGGCTTTGTTGTACTCGAGTAGTAGGTTGAAGACCTGATGCTACTGTAGGCCGTCATATGGCGTGGCATATGACGGACCTATGACATATGACCTTGATATTTGACCCTCCCCTTGGCGTAATGTGGAAAATTGATGAATGAGGTACTAGCTCATATGTATTCCTCGTTACTTGACCGTAGTTAAAAACTGTGAGGTCCGTTGCCTGTAACTCTCTTGTTGCTTCTCAGTATAATATTAAGGGAGCATCCTAGTCTAGAGGCAGGTATTTTATCAGGTGCAATAAAAATAATATTTTTATTAGCCATTATTTCACCAGATATTTATTAATGTTTGAAAAATACCAAAAAAAAAAAGTCGAGTGAAAATTTTTAAAATTTTTTAAAAAGTTACAGGTTGATGAAGTGGGGGTTGTCAAAAAAAAATAGCGTGCCCCCCTGCCTGTCATTATTGTAATCCTCCTAGTAATCTGAAAAAAAATAATTCTTTATCCAAAAAAATGCTGCTATTATCCAAAGTTTAAAGAAACCATAAAAAAGAAATAAAAAAAAAAAAACATCCCCCCCCCTGCAAATAGCGGTTGTCTGATATAAAAAAAGACATTTTTTTAACCAGTTTTTTGACTTTTCAGATTTTTTTTAAAAACAGTAAAAATTTCAATTTTAGTATAGTTTTAGTTTATACGATAGAGTAATGTAAAGAGAAGGCTGACGTCAAATTTCAAGTAAATTGGTATTGTAGAACTTGAGATATCATGACAAGGAGTCTCGAAAAAGGCGCTTTAAGTTTCGGACTAAGTTACGCACAGACAAATCCTTACAATAGTACTTTATACTTACATTTATTATTATTTTTTGTTATTGTATTTTAAAATGTATGGTAAGAGTACGAATGGTTTTACGAGGGAACACGATCACGGGTATACGGAGGAAACCTATCGTCTATTCGATTCGTTCCGACCGAGCCAGTTTATATGATACGTTCCTGAAATACCTATATCTCCAAAAATAATTACAGTTTTAAAAAATTCTCTTAAGTTCATATTCTTAAATGTTTAAGCTTTGAAAATATGAAAAAAAAAAGTTTTTTCCAAAGTTCTGGACCAGAATACTCTCTTAAAAACAATAGAACTAATCGCTAATTTCATGAGTAAAATTATTCACACACACAGGATGAGTCAAAAGTTCCACTCCGTTTTGAATTTGCAAAGATCCATAATGTGGAATAGTTGTGTTTCTTCCTTTGAAGTCCTGTTAAAACGATATTTGAAAGTCCTCAAAGGGATGTGTATGAGTTTAGAGAATCAGATATCAAGTGTCATCCATTCATTCGATTATGGAAAGCTAAAAAAGGTTTTAAATTTGTTATATAGTCTTTTTGCAGCTGTATAATAATCAAAACCATCAATCATTCACGGTTTTTAAAAAATTACGTCTCTTTTAAATTCTCCATAAATAATTAAAACAGCTGCCATTGTGAGACTGGATCTAAGCTGGATAACAAAAACGACTGACCAAACCTAATTATTTAGATTACAATATAAAAGAGATATTAATTGTTTATTCTATAACATATTTATTTCACTAAAATGAATTATAACTGCATTCTATAAAGATAAACTTTGAGAATTCTCAGTATAAATATTAACAGAACCAATGTATTTTTCGACTAATTTTATCCGTTACAGCATGATTCTTTACAGCTTTTAATTTCTACTCAATAGTTTTCTCTTATTTTCTACATGAATAATTGAAAACAAACTTTTGAATTTAGTTTTTGCATCACCACACTTTAATTTTGCTGGTATTTACGTATTATCGCAACAATCGCCAACGATCAAGATAACTCGCCAAGTTGGCAACCCCAATTTCGTATATGTCGTATGCACAGAATTGACAATCACATGCTTCGTTTCATTTTAAGTCGCCAATAGGTTGCGATAATATAAAAGTACCATTTCGCTTTATGTACTGTTGTTTTTCTTTTTTCTACTGTACATATTTGCCATTTAAACATCTTGCAAACGGCATTATTTTTGCACTCTTAAGTTAAAAATATCAGAATAACTACATTATTCACATAAAATGTCCACAATAATAAGCCTACTGGTCAAATGAACGCATTAATTATTAAAACACTGGAATTTGAATGCAAACACGTTGTGGCGAATCCCACATGGTCACTTTCTCAATGACCAATGTAAAAGGTCCTACCGCAAGTAAAGTAACTGTAGAAATCAAACAACTGAACTGTACTTACGTATATTGAATAATACACAATGACTAGTGGAAGAGATAGAGATAAATGAATTATAAAAATAAGCTGGTAACTATTTTCAGCGTTTCAAATTATTGCGAGGAACGCTTTATATAATAACACCTGATAGTTTATTTGAATAACAGTTTCTCTCTCTCTCGTTCTATTGTATATTAAGTACTAGATGTCCTCAAATCTCCCTGAAAACCTTAAAGGCTTATAGAACACATCCAAATAGTGTTTGTACTATAAAAATATGGATACTATTCACTCGGGGAACAAATAAAGGGCGTTTTTCCAATAAACTCCTAAAATGTCGTTTTCAGTAGTCTCATTGCCCTTTCTGTCATAAATTTTAAAAATAATAATGATTGTCACTCAGTTATCCTGTTTATTCTTTTTTAGGGGTAATGTTCATGAATAAACTAAAAGATTCGTAATGCGTTGTAAAGGACGGTTTTATCTACTAAAAGAATAAATTTTTTTACTTTTAAATTCGAATGATGCATTTTTATTAACACCCTTTTACAAGCTTCACTTGTATGTAACGGAATCTTTGAACTCAACTCTTACCCACTTTAAAAGGTCAGAAATTCGAAATTCTGCTCACTTGTCCAGGACCGATGGCAATACAGTAGTTTAATAATTTTGTTCCATTGTCCTGATCAGGATCATCAGGATGAACACTTTCCCATTTTCAGATCTCATCCAGCGACTAATACCTGATGTGACTAATTTCAAAACCCATTTCCAAGTTCGGCTACTAAAAGATTAAGTTACAATTTAGTTTTAGTAACTATAAAAAAATGTTTTATTAATTTTTTTCAACTATTATTTATTTTCTTCCAAAACTGTTTCTAAATACGGTTCTTTAAATTTAAATTCACCAAAAACCAATTTTAAGTACATTTTAAAAAATGCATTTATAAAAATGTTTACAATTTTTTCCCCTTCAAAATAGATGTTTTAAATCTTTTTTAAAAATTTTAAAAAGCTAAAACCTTTTCATAAATATTTGATATGACAATTAGAAACTAGAAACCTATTCCAATAAGTTCTGGAACTAGATATTGAATTCGAAACATGTATTCTTATAATTGGCTATCAATATATGAACTTGTAATATTTTTCTTGGGTGTTTTTTAAATAAATGCGCTATTTAAGTTCCTTATTTTTGAATATATTTGATGATTTTGCAAAATTCAAGCTTTGGTTTTTCATATTAATTTGTTTTCACGATATTTTCTGTCTGTATTACCATATTGTTAAAAACTGGCTTAAAAATGGAAGCTGAATATTTTAACAATCTTTCTTCGAAATTTTAATTGTTTCACATTAAAATTGGTGCACAAAATCCATGAACACACATTGGATTGAAATCTTTATTAATTCACTTGAATTATGTTTACATTGTTAATAATTTCACATATGAAAAATTCAGTAAGGTAAGTAGTAACAGATAATATAAATTTTTTTAAGTCAATTTTCCTACTTTGAATGGATGAATCGAAAGTAATTTATATATATATATATATAAATGCGCTATTATATATAGTATGTATGTATACATGTGGGGAGAGAGTGAACTAATAGTAAGAATTGAAATAAGAGCATGATTTGTCTGCATTGTTGTAACAATGCACACCCGGTTTGGCTAGTTTGGCTGAAAAATCGGTTTTCAATGCCAACTTTTGTCATCGTTTTAACAGTTACATTGTTACAGCAAAGGAGATAAATCTAAATAGTGACAAAAACCGGTAATTAATTACATTAATTAATTAACCGGTAATTACTGAATTAATATTTGAAAAAAAAACTATATTAACATCAAGTGTCATCCACTACAAGTTTAAAAAATATTTGAACTTGATTGGATGAATAGAAAGAATTTATCAACGATTGAAAATTTGAGCAATATAAATATATATATACATAAATATAGAGAGAGTGTGAGCTAATAGTAAGAAGTGAAAAATTTAATTGTATGCACACACACGCACGCACGCACGCACACAGAGAGAGAGAGAGAGCTTATACATAAAAACGCGTTAGCATATTCCTATCTCAATAAAGTACAAAGTATAAAAAAAAATTACTTTTATATCTAAAATATTGACTATTTTTTTTGTTACAGCCATATAATTAAAAATTCAGCAGACATTAAATAATTTAGCTAAAGTTTACAAAAACGGAAATATTTTCCATTACCATTTTAAATGAAAAGTCTTAATTTTTTTTACTTACTGTATAAAATTCTGTGCTTAAAGTGAATAATATGAAAATTTTTCGTCTTGCTAATTAGTTCATTGTCTACTTAGTATAATTTTGGGACTTTTTTTCTTCAAGGATAAGAAAAGTTATGTTAGGATAAAAACAAAATATATTTCTTGTTGGCATAATTAGTAATATATAAAAGAATAAAAGAGAGTGGACTAATTTTGACTTTTTTTTGGAGCTATGCATATTCAGCTCCCGAAGTTCGTCGTTTACGAAGAAGGATAAAAAATTCAGGTATTTATGTACTATTACAACCATGCGAACTCAAGATAACTCATCAAATTGGCAACCCCGATTTCATACGTGTTGTAGACGCTGAATTGGCAATCATATGTTTTGTTTCGTATTTCTCTACTTGCTGCCATTTTAAGCCTAACCGTTCGTTGATATGGGAAGCCCGAATACTAAAATTTGAATCTGGAATTTCCTGTCTTTCTTAAATAATAACCTTTAATAATAAAATAAATAATATATATATTATATATTATATAATATAATTATTAACGGTGAACCAACCAACATTGTACAAATTATACAACTATTCATACTTATTGTCCAAATTACAAAACTGTAATTTACATGAATTATATGTAATTCTAAATTCAATCTCTTACTACACATTTTTACTAACTGTACCTTATGTATAAGTAAATTTATTAAAGCATCCCGAGAAACTTTTTATATATAAAAAGATAATAATAATAACATAATAATATAATATAAATTAAAAACGATGACATTAAAAAAATAAAATTAAATAAATAAAAACAAGTTATTTTTTTCTTTAAAAGATCTTTAATTATTTATAAGTACTTATTTTTGAAGTAGTACTTTTCGACTACGCGCTCTATAGTCTCGTCGGAATATTCCGTATTTAGAATTCGTCCGGTTTTTTACAATGACACCAATATGGTTACAATAGTAAGTATAAGTATTGCCATTCCTTATTTTTTAATATACTTGATGATTTTGCAAAATTCAAGCTTTGGTTTTTCATATTAATTTTTTTTCACGCTATTTTCTGTCTGTGTTACCAAATTATAAAAATTGGCTTAAAGAGAGAAGTTGAATATTTTAACAATCTTTCTTCGAAATTTTAATTATGTTTCACATTAAAATTGGTGCACAAAATCCATGAACACACATTGGATTGAAATCTTTATTAATTCACTTTAATTCTGTTTACATTGTTAGTAATTTCACATATATGAAAAATTCAGTAAGGTAATTAGTAACAATAATATAAATATTTTTTAAGTCAATTTTCCTACTTTGAATGGATATTTCTCTACAAGAGAGAGATGAACAAACATGATTAAAGCTGAAAAGAAGCATGCACAACTTTTAATCTTGACCAAAGCCATTTGCTCTTCAATAAACAATTCAATAACTAGAATTTTTGCATGAATTGCACTATTCTTTCTTGAAATGATTTGTTACTGCATGTATAATATACGTCTCATTTACGCACGGTAGAAAAATAATTAGTTCAATTTTTATCAGGTTCTTTTCTAGCAGATAATCTGAAATGTGGGCGTGGTAGTTGTTGTCCAGCATCAAATATTGCTCTATAACTTGATAAAAAATGCAGGTATATAAAGCTTTAAAAATTCGCAGGCATGTTTATAAAGATTTGAGGTATCAAATAAGTCAATAAAAATTTTTCGACAGTTTAATGATTTTTAGGGTACCATATTGCCTTAATAGCTTAATTTATTCAATTTCTAATGCAAAACCTTAGATAATTATTCAAACATTCGTTGGAAATTTAAAATAATTTCATATCTAAATTTAGTGAAAATTAATATATATTTCAAGCATTTTATATATAATTCATTTTATATAAATCTCAGAATTTCATTTTATTTTATTCGACAGTAACTAAAATAATCTATTTTTATAAAAAGATATCTTACTAAAACACATTTTACTATTTTTCCTGTAAACAATAATATAAAAAAATCAATATATTTTTTACAGTCTTCTTCAGCAAATATTTACCTTAAATTTCCTAAGGCTTTAAACTGAAATAAAAAAAAAAAAACTAATCAATATCACGTCGTGGTCGTCTCTGGTAAATAACACGGCATATCTAAAAAAATCCAACGAAAAAAAATACTGAAAAAAAATCTAGCGTCAGATGTCATCCATAGCTTGACGGCGTCTAACCGGCTGTCTTAAATTAATAACAGGACGCTGTCAATCTTCATATCAGATTGTAAACAGTTTATTCTATTTTGTGGCTTTCGCTAGGGAAAAAAATTCCAAAAACGACAGACATTCGAAGTTATGCTTATGTTAACCAACACGATGAAATTATCAGGTGACGTTGAGGGTATGGGGACCGATAAAGAAAACAGGATGGCCTCGTGAATTTTGACAGTATTCGTAAGACGGGAGATCGAATTTGGTGTTTGAGGAAAAGTTGTTTTATTTCTTAAGCCTTATTTTTTTCGAAGCGCCGCCATCTTGAAAATGGAAAAGGAAGGCTTATACAGTTTGTTAGTTTTCAAATCAGAGACGCTTTTTGATAAACGCTGTATATAATTTACATAAGAGTTCTAAATCTCTTTGAAGATTTGTGATACTATTTTTTATTTTTATTATCAAGTAAATGATGGGTGGGTAAGTTTGAATTGGAATATTTTCAGAACTGGATTATTTTTGAACAAAACTCGAAATGTTTGTCTGTTTGAGGTAGGTTTGATTGTCAGTTTGAGGAATTTACATAACTAAAACATTTTAAATCTTTCTAAGCACTGACAAGAGAATATTGCAAAGAAGATAAGTAAACAAGATGAGAGAGAGAATTTGGTGATCGAGGAGAAATTGTTTTATTTCTTAAGCCTTGTTTTTCTTTCGAAGAGGTGGCCGCCATCTTGGAAATGCAAAATAGAATACTTAAAATATATTATAAATGTTGTTAGTTTTCAAATCTGAAATATTTTTTGATAAAAGTTGCATGAAACTTACATAAAAATTCTAAAACTTTAAGAAAATTTGTGTGTTTTATTTTGTTTTTATAATCAAGTAAATGATGGATATGTAAGTTTGAATTTGAATATTATCTGAACTGAATTCTCCTTTTTAAACAAAATTCAAAATGTTTGTCAGTTTCAGGAATTTTTATAACAAAATCTTCTTGTAAAATCTGTCTAAGTACTTACCAAGAGAATATTGAAAAAAATTTATTAGTAAATAAAAAGTAGCGATGCAATAATCGACTTTCTTGTTATGAGAACAGTTGTTTCTTTTCCAAACTTTACGTAAAAAAAACTGATAGAAAAGTTCATAGAGACCATTTCCTTGTTATTTTGGAATTAATTTTACGCAGTTAATTTTTTCGTTGTTAATGCACTTTTACTGTGTAGATCTAACTTATGCATTTGCGTACAAGTTTGAGAATTTTTAACATTTGAACATGTGGTAACCTCTGGTTATTCCTTACATCCGAACCCTCTTGTCTACCTGTATACCCGGCTAGAGGTGTAAGAGGAATAGAATAATCCACAGACATTATTTCTAATCTAAGTATTTTATTAATTCTTATTAACAAATATTGATCAGACACAATACAATTCTAATTAAGGTATATGAACTATGGTAGAGTGCGGAGGTGAGAGATTGCAATACAGACTATTACACACCCTCAACTGAATCTAAGACAGCTTAAATACGCTCAAATACAGCTACGTCGCACCCTAATAAATAGCTTCTACTTAATTAAGAACACAGTACCTGTACCTTTAATGTAGCGGATCCTACACTGTAACTTGCAGGCACTATCTTTGGTTTGTTCAATGTCGTAGGTTCCACGCTCCGCAATCCTTTTACTAATTCTCGAACTTCAAGTTCACTCCTACTTGCACACATCAAATGTATCAACAGCTTGTCAACAGATCACTTGCTCCCTTCCTATCTTTCACTCTACTTCACTTAACTTAACTTAACCTCTTACTTCACTTTTTGTCAACTCGCGAAAACCGAATTGATATAATATACCTCATTTGCATAAATCACGTTTGGTTTCTCGATGAAAGTTGGTTGAAATAAATATTTTATTTTAAAGAGAAAAGAAGATATTAGTAGAACCGCGTATAGATCCATCACAAACAATAAGGTTTGCGATGTTGAAATTGCCCACGCATATTGTTTTCCCTGTAGTGATACACTGCTTGTGGAAAATTGAGTTTCACAGGGAAAGTTCGCTCCCCAGCATGAACTTGAAAAAATAAGATAATGGCAACCCAGAAGATGTGTCCAAGAGAACCAGGTTGGCGACTTTATCAGCCGTGGTGACAAAGTTCATGATATAGCCAAAGAACTCTCGAGAAGTCACTGGGATTGACCATTCTGAAAATTTCCATTAGGCTTTTTAAGGGACTTTTGAGATGAAGACTTTGTCGGTTTAAATTTGTTTCTAATCGTGCACTGACCACCATAATATAAACTTTGTCTGAGTTCCTACTAGTGGAGCTATTCTAGAGATGCTTTTCTGGAGCACCGTAGAGTTTTTTTTTACGAGTGCTCTTTCAACTACCGTAAATGATATTTAATAGCATATACACGTCTATTTATTTAATGATTGGAGTTGTTGGTTGCTGTACCCCCTCGCAAATTTGCAACAATATCATAGAAAGCCTCAATTTTTTTCTTTTTGAATAAAAATAAACTATTCACGTGTATTTTTGATAAGTCTTAAAACCCCAGAATAATAAAACAGTCATAAATTTATAACTCACAGAGTAAAACCAAATACAATAAATACAATACATATAACAATTGTACGACTGCAAATATTTTAACTTAAATATTATACTATAATGAATGAAACAAATCCGTTTTTGTGAATATTTATAGTATCAGGAGGTCTTAGACTTTATCTCCCTCTCTTTCTATGTGTATAATATTTTTCATAAATTTATATTAAGCTTTTAAATGTAAATGCCGTATTTACTCGAATTTAAGTCGCACTATTTTCCGGTGTTAATGCTATTGAAAATTGGATGCAGCTTAGAATCGAAGGAAAGTATCTGTTGGAAGGGGGAAGTTGAGCTTCCACCCATTTCAAAAGGAAAAATGTAACCGTCCATTTTGGCCACTTGCATGAATTACTTACTCCATTCTGCATTTATCTCTAGTATTCAGTCTATCCTCAGCATCGTTGTCTGATCGTATTTAGGAAATATTTTTTGTATACGATTTTTTCTAATCACTTAAAGAACAGAGATATCAGTAAAAGCATCAAGAAAAGTTCACTATGACGCAAGTGTGAAAAGGGAAGCAATTTATATGCAGGAAAAACGGAAACAGAACAGAGGCCATTGAAAATTTGACACAGATGAAATAAATATGCATCGATGGCGTAAACAAAATTATAATAATTTTTCTTGCAAATGTTCAACAGTGTTTAATAATTCTTTTACATTTTTCTTTTACACATTCTCTTTTAAAAACTGTTGCAAGGAAGACGACATCATGTGGAAAATGGCGACACCGACAGAAATTCCGAAGTTACCTGTGGCAATGGGAGTGACGAAGGATTTTATATGATACTGATGGTTAGAGTAATTATAAGTTCATGTGTATTTGAAAGTTTTTAATACTGTAAAATAAAATTAATTATTAACTTCTCATTATTTCTCATTCAAATTTTTTATTAAATTTATTAAGTACTTCATATCGAGGAATCCTTAACATATTTTTTTTCTCAAAAACGTGTAGAGAATTGGGGTTGCGGCTGAAAATCGATGACAACATTTTTTCACAAGAACAGTTTGAGAACTAGGGGTGCGGATTAGAATCGATTTCGGCTTAGATTCGAGTAAATACGGTAAGAAGTGTAACAGATCCAATAACGCATTCTGGCAGCCTCAGAGACTCTCAATCTAATCCTAATCCTACGGCTATCAGCTGCTAGGCTGCTTAGATATTGTCATGTATCGATATATCTATTCATTTTCATGTCTTTTTTTCATTACCGTGATGTCTGTAAATTAATAGTAAAATATTCTAGCTAAAGGGTGTCATCCCTGTTGCATGGCCACGGTAGCCTAGTGGCCAAGGTAACGGACTCATGGCAAGCATGTCATGATATCGAGTCTAGTTCCGCTGAAGACCCTCTGTATAGGGGAGCGATGTACGTTAAATCTGTCGAGAGCTCAAATGTACGCCCATTGGAGTGGTGTGGTAGTTAGGAGAGGGGGTGCCAGCTCAGGTGTCGTCCGCGTCACTTGACCATGGTTCAAAATTACTAGGTTCGCCGCCGAAAGCCCTCGTGCAGCTGAACAGTGTGAATTTAATATTCAATCACAATCATAGTCATCCCGGTTGCAAATTAAGATAACAAATCGGCTAATAATTTGTTTAGGTTATTATATTTAAAAAACATTTAAAACTTTTCTCTTAAACTTTGAATATTATAATTAAGGAAATATTAAAGTTTAATAAATGCTTTCTTGAAGAATACATAAGAAAAAAAATGACCTGTTCGTTTGGAATTTTCCTTTTATTTGTATCATCTTATATATTGTTGTTTTTTCTTTTTCTAAATGGCCTCTAGGTTGAGAAAATTCTTTTTAATGGCAATAATTTTTCTAACCAAGTACTGAAGATTTCATGAGTTTTTCAATTTTTTTGTCGCACGAAATGTTGGAAGAAATTTTTTTTTTATTTGAGAAACCATTTTACTTTTCAATTACAATCTCTTTTAATCTCTGATAGCGAAATATTAAAAGCTCCTTTACAAATAATTATTTTTAAAATCATGAAAGGTATTAAGAATAATGTACACTTTTTAATTTCTCGATTCTTTAAAAATGCGATCATTAAGAGATTGCGTACCATTTGTTTATAATCTTCGTCAAATTAGTCGTAAACATATAAAAAGTCAAAAACCTCTACCAATACGATAGAAAAATGGAAAAATTTCATATTTAATGAGATATATTCTTACCGCAATCTGTTTTAATTAGATTCTAATGAATCATTAAACCTCAATTAAGTGAAACTTCAATTTTGAAAACAACTTGGAAAAAAGTTAAATTTGAAGAAATGATGTTTCTCCGAGCAGTAATTGATATTTGGGAATATTTTTCTAAAAAATAATATTAGTATACGATATAATGAATTCATGCCTTGCTCAGGAGATATAATTGCATTTTCTCTTTTTTCAGCTAAAGCACATTTAAATTTGTGCCTTTTTCTTAAATATACATTCCACGAAATTTATTTGCTTTTTAAGCTTATTCGAAATTTCTCTAATCATTATGAAGATTTTCTCGGAAAGCAACACTCAATAAATAGTATAAAAAATAAATATATAATTTATTCTTTCAAACAGAATCTGTTATTTTTCCAAAATTAATTCGATACGATCAACATGTGTGGCTGATGTATTATCTAGTCAATTCAAAATCAACATTGACAAGTTATGTGATTTCGGAGAGCGTCATCTATCTATATATGTATATAGTTGGGAACATATAAATTATTTTGCACAAAGTTGTAATATATGGTAACTGTCCCTGTCACGAAACACGGATTTATTTGATTTTTGGATTCCAGATAACAATAAAAAATAAATAAAACAAAATACACGTACTTGTGGATTTGGTACTTTCCGTTTTTGCTTAGTTATTGCGGTAGCCTAGTGGTCAAGGAAATGAACTTGAGGCCGGCGAGTCATGAATTTGAGCCTAGTACTGCAGAAGACCCACCGTGTAGAGGAGACTGATACACGCTAAATATGTCGTGGCTCAATCGTCCTTCGGTTGGTGTGGTTTGGAAATTCACAGAGGGGGTGCCAGCTCAGGTGTGGTCCTCATTTGACCATGGTTCAAAATGACCAGTTCCATCGCCAAAAGCCCTCTAATACCTGAATTGTGCAACGGTAATATTCACTCCTCCCTCCTTTTACGCTGGCGCACATCTTGTCAACCATTGTCAAATGCTATTTCAAAAGGTTGTGACAGATCTATACGGTTCCTTCCACTAACTCCTTGGGGATCCTTTTGGGCCATCATTCTTTCAACCAACTTTCTCCGAGGAAAGAAAGCGTGATTATGCAAATGAAGTTTAATATATATATTCTGTATTCGCGAGTTTTGAGAGTTACTGAAGTGAGAATTGAAGGTTAGTGAAGTGAGGATAGCTTGGATGTGAAGGGAATAGATGAGAAGCTAGCAAACCGGCAGTAGTACGTAGACGTAAAGAGTGTACGACGCGAGAAGTTGGAAATTCTGAAAGTGCTTAGTTCCACTATTGAAGAAACGTTTAAGGCCACGTCTAAAAGAGTAAAGGATTGCAAGAGTTCAGGTTCTGTGATCTTATTTCAAGTAGAAGTTAGAGAGTTAAGTTATTAACACTTTTCTAAGTTAAAACAAGCTTTGTATAAGTTATCGTCAGGATAGATTTGCATGATCGTATGTGGTATCCCTACGCTATCTTATCTCACCTTCGTCCTCTAATTGATCAAATGTATCTTAATTAGAGTGTTATTTTGTGTCTGTGTTGAATATAGACATAAATAAATAATTTGAGTTTATCATGTCGTCTGATCATTTAGTTCCTCCCACTCATCTAGCCGGGTCACTGGGAATAAGGAATGCAAGTTTCTTACAAGGTACTTTGAAACAAATAAAGGTGCACGACTCACAGTCTCAAAACCCTTGGCACATACCAGCTCGACCGATGGCCACACTTTGACTAAATGAGTTGAATGATTATTTATAATATTAAGCCTAGAACTGGACAACGGTCATCCTATAATAATACCAGTCTTGCCGCTTTTGCCAATTGACATGCAAAATGAAATTCTCTGTTTTATGGTGAATATGCACGGGAATAATATTTGACCATGAAAATTATCCAAATCATGATCTTATTAAGACAGAGTCGAGAACGAAACCAGGCCTCCACCGAGGGTGAGGCCCTGGCCTAGTTGGCCCATGCCTTAAGACGTCCCTGATTACAAGTTGCACTTGCTTATTAATAATTAGTTCTCTCAGACTGTGACTGACTTTCCTTATACCTCTCAAGTAAAGAGTTTATTATAATATTTTTAATAAAAATAAATGTTTTTTAATTATATTGAGTGTCTAACAACTTGACACATGCACATATTTTAACAGAACCAAATAGACAGTCCAACCCTGTATCACTAAATTATTTTTCTTAAAAGTTAAATTTTAATTGAATGTTTTTAATTCCTATATATTTTTTTTTCCAGAAAAAAATGTGATATGCAAATTGGTAGAACTAAATAAAGTGATATGAAGAGCAGATGAGAAGGAAGAGCAGTTATTCATTCAGAGTATGTTGCTGACACCGTGATTATTGATCTAATGTGAATCCTTTTGTCGGGAAGATTATTTAAATATTGCTGGGAGACGGGATTGACTGAAGCGCATCGTTCTTAACCTTTATAAGTGTTTCATTGCGAGGATTATATGATGAGGCTGCATTTCTTTCGACTGGTATCAGGTAAGTGAAGTTTAATTAATATCTATCGGTTAGAGATCATGATGCCAAATACATAGAAAATAAGCCAAATTATGATCCATTAGTGTGTGTAATGTATCTTTTCGAATAATATCGAGAAAGGTCTTGTTGGTGACAACTCGCACAAGTAATCGCCAACCAATGGTCCTATAATTGTTAAGTATCGGTAAATTATATGTAATTGTGGTGTAGAGTTAATATTTTCCTCACAATTTGATTTAATTGATGCATAAATAGTTTGGTTGTTCATAATTGTGTTTATTGTAATAGCTTCTGCAGCTAATCGAACGCTGGATCTAGGTCGAAACATTACGAGAACGGAATCCTTTCAGTTAGCTATACAGACATTGGGAATTCCGTTAGAGCATTACTACATTAAAATTTTTATAATCTTTTAGTAAGTGTACGCTATATTAATTTTTATGAATTCAATAATTTATGAAAGTTTTCTCCTCCTTTTTTATCATATTCACTTCTTGGCGACAAACGTTTATAGAAAAGTGGCCAAGCAATTTGGATTAGAGCTGCGAACTACACTGGTGCCCAAAAGTTAAGCATAAATCGTAAAATGCGAAAAACATGGAGTAAATATTCGTAAAAATATTCCAAATTTCTTGCGGATATTAATTGGGTGAAGAAGAAACATTGGGTTTGTGCAAAACTTTTCAGTCGACTACGTCCTGCGCGAAACACCGGCGCATGTCGGAACGAGGAGAAACCGATTCACGCAGCATAGGCAGTTCAGACAAGTTTCGTGCAACTGCTGTGCGGAGGAGCGTTGTTAACCATCAACAAGGTGAATTATGGCACAAAGACGCCAATTGGACATGTTTACGAAAGGAAGAATCGTTGTAATACTGGAATCCTCCCGATCACAAACCGAAGTGTCTCGAATTCTGAATGTGGACCAGTCTGTGAACTCAAGACTGTGGCAGAGGGTTCAAAGAACGGGAGATGTTATCCGACAACCAGTATCAGGTCGACCAAGTCACAACCCTTCGCCAAGACCGATATCTGGTAATAAGTGCTCGACGTCAGAGGGGCAGTACTTCCAGAGCACTGGGTTCGGTGCTCATAGTCGCCACAGGAATACGAATATCGAGACAAACTGTTTACAGGAGACTCAATCATGCTGGCCTGTATGCCAGAAGACCAGCAGTTTGCATTCCCCTCACGTCTGCGCATAAACGCGCTCGTTTGAACTGGAGTTTGAAACATCAACATTGGAGTGTGGGAGAGTGGGCCAATGTGATGTTCAGTGACGAGTCCCAGTTTAGTCTGAGTAGTGATTCTCGGCGGGTAACGATATGGAGAGAACGTGGAACACGTTTTGAGTCAAGAAACATAACGGAAAGACATCATTTTCCATCAAGGGGAGAAATGGTATGGGCAGGCATCATGGTGGACGGCCGCACAGACCTCCATTTCTTTGACACGGGGTCTGTGACTGCTCAAAGATACAGATACGAAGTACTTGAGCCTTATGTTTGCTTGTTTCGAGGTGCTGTCGGTCCTGACTCCATATTCATGGATGATAATGCGCCATGTCACCGAGCGGTGTTGATTGATGACTTCCTTGAAACGGAAAACATCCAGCGCATGTCGTGGCCTGTGAACTCCCCTGATTTAAATCCTATCGAGCATGTATGGGATATGCTCGGAGACAAATTTCAGCCCTTTAGCACCCATCAAGCTCCGTTATAGAACTGAAGAGAGCTCTCCAAGAAGCTTGGAACCGTTTGAGCCCACAACTCATTCATCATTTCATAGCAAGTATTGTAAATCGCTGTGCAGCGTGCCTGGCTGTCAGAGGTGACCCCAGGCCTTATTAAACAGCAGAATCAGTATTTTACTTAATGTTTTCTTTCATTTTTTCTTTAAAGTGTGAATCCTTGCTATGCTCAGTTTTCTTTCAAACTGCTACTTTGGATAGTAAAATTAATTATCATTCTTTTGATTTGCTTCCTTATTTCATAACCATTTTACACTCGCATATTACGTTTCCCGCCATTCTGATTTGCAGTTCCTTCTTTATTCACATAATTATCAATTATGCTTAACTTTTGGACACCAGAGTATATCCGCTGTTTACTTAGATAAATTTACATATACAATGCAAGAGTAAAAAAAAATAGCACTTTACATTTTTTTTAGCCAATGAATTTATCGATTCCTTTACTTGCAAATTCTTTTCATGGAATATATTCCAAACATACAATTCATCTATTTATAAAACTTCGAATTATTTTTAGATAATCACATTATGTTGTGGTATAACTCTGGAATTTCCATTCTCTCTCAAACTCAAACTCAGTGGCGCAACAGCCCATGAGGGCCAAAGCCTACTGTGCCCATCTCAGTATACGTGACCATTGGGCGCTGGGGTGCATGAGCAGATGTCCCGATCAGGTGGTCAGCCTGAAGCGAAACCCCGAGTGTTTGGTCCCCAAGTAAGCTTGGTTCTCATTTTATCGACCCACTGATGGGATGAAAGGCTGAGTCAACCGTGCCCAGCCCGGGGTTTGAACCTCGGACCTGTGGTGTGGAAGCGCGATGCACTAACCATTCAGCCACTGGGCTTCGAAATTTCCATTCAGTAAATCAAAATCCAGTAGTTTAACGGAGCATATTAGGGCCACCCCTGAAAAGTCAGGTTTTGGACCCCAAACCGGATCTTATAAAGGGTACTTGGGGTTAGTCAGGCTTTGGGCCCCTAGAATCCCCTTCATTCCCGTGATGCGGGGGTTGCGGGGTGTACGTTACGCCACTGTCAAAATCCAGCAAATTAAGAAAACAAACAAAACTTCTAATATTTGTTTTTCCAGATCAACAACAGAACCATTTTCTAGGAATTACTTTTTATATTGAACTAGAACAACAAATATAGGATATTTTAAATTTGCAAAACAAGCATGCATCTGAATTTGGAAAAGTTTTAAAAATAACACATCAGAAAAAACTCCAAAAAAAAAAAAAAATTGAAATGTTTTAAGTTTAACAAAACAAACGCTGAGAAATTTAAAATCTCCGCAACAGGAACGAACTTAAAATAATGCCATCAGAACAACAAAAACCAATACATTTTCTATTTAGAAAAGGAAAATATCGCGTAGGATAATCATAAGTTAAACTATTAAAGAATATATGAATTTTAAATAACAATTTTGACAAGAATATTAATGTACAATTTCTGCTTACGTAAAGTGGTATTTAATCTTGTTTACATGTTTTTGTAATCCTATTTACGCGATTTTTTCTTCTTATTCTCTAAAATTTTATTCAATTCAATTTTCTGTTTAATTACGCCGTTTTCCAAAAAAGTTTACAATGCAGCTTATAGCAAGCAAAACAAACTATTTTCGAATATTTAAATGGACTTCTAGGAACAGATTTATTTATGCTGAGTAAATAAAAATTGATAATCTAAAGTGTGAAGAAGAGAAATAAATAATGGAACTACAGTTCTTGAATTTTACAATCGAAAGCGATATTAAAAGTTTTTAGTGTATGTTCTTGATTAGAATACCGTTTGGGAAGATTTTCGTGGATGACATTAAATGTTGTTAAGGCTCATTTTAATGCTAATTTAATATTTAATTAAATGTTATTAAGAACAAGGTAATATTCTAGGAGCACACTCACACACGCACACGTACAGATGTAAGTGGGAACCCACTCATATCACGAATTTTGGCAATGTTTTGGTCTGTATAAGACAATGTTTCATCTTCATTTGCCGTAGTAGATTTCTTAAGTTTTTTCAAGAAACTTGATGTTGATTCAACATTTCTCAGGCAGAATGCAGCTGAGAGTGTCCATTCAATGACGAAGTGATGGTCATTCAACTGGTGTGATTGATTAAGACAAAACTAGCCACATAGATAGAGGAGAGGTGTGAAATGACGTCATCAAAACAGTTGTTGTCGACTCTACTCTTTTTTTTGAAGCTACGCGCTTAGTCTTGTTCTTTTTCGTGTCACATCTTGTATTCTAATATAAAGGGCCGCAAGGGGTCTCAATGGGCCCTGTAGGACCTCAAGAAGTCTTAGGATGGTACTATATTTACAAGAATATATATTCAAATTATGTAGAAATAGTATGAGAAATCGTGTCTTTTTAATTCTTAGCAACTTTTCTGATGGTTAATATATTTTCTTCAAAAATCTCATGCTAAATTTCTTTCCTATCAAATTATGATTTTGGTACATTAGACAAGAGAATTATGTTTGAGGGGTAATTCTGACTTTTTATTTTTTAACAACATATATTTTTACCACATTACATTTTCAAACCCCAAAAATATTATTCACCGGCGAATTACTTTAGCATTGATTTTTTGAAGGAAATTTCAATTAAGAACGCTTTTAATGGACGGGAAATGAACGAACATTTGCGAAATGAAACTTTTTAAAGAATATTATAAATTACTCCATTCATTAAATGTTGCTACAGATAACAAATTCAGCATAAAACAACTATACATCAAGAAATTAATTATCTCAAGAAAATTTTACTATATTCTGGTATTAAACCACAAATAAATCACTAAAAATTGCTTTAAAGTTTGAGAACGTTAACCATGAAAAGCAATTATAGCGCTAATACGTCATCCGTCAAGTTTACGAAAAGCAAACGTTGCCACTAAAAATTCTCGTAGATTGTTAAAACGAACCACAATTGCGTTTATTTATCATGCCCTATTTAACAGCACGAATCATTTGAAAGAGAATTACCTCGAAATTGTGAGTTATTAAGCTGCACCGTTGCTTTTGTGCTATGTTTCATTTGTGATGATCGATTCTAGTTGATCTTGGGGAGTCTGTACCACATTGGTTTCTTGTAGGCATTAAAATGAGGGAAAATTAAAGCTTATAAGTTAAGATTTTTGAGAAATAAAGACTACCACCAAATTTTCGTCCATTGATTTTCAAAGAATTGAAGTTTTTAGATATAGTTTATTTATGTTTATTTTCAAAAGTATTATCTAGTTTTCTAAAACACATAAAATTTTTTTTTTAGTCTATGCAAAATCTTTTTCGAAGTATTTAAATAAAAATCCTTCCTCATTCAAAATATACGGTTCTTTAAACATTGGAAATATAGATTATGTTTTAATTAAAATCTTTTTGTTTTAATTCAACAACAACAAAAAATACCTTAAAATCCGGCGCATAACGTGTAATTTAATACAAAAACGAATAATATATAAAAAAAATTAAGTCAATTCCTACTTTGAATGGATGAATAGAAAGTATTTTTATAAACGATTGAAAATTTGAACGATATATATATATATATAGGGAGCGAGTGAACTAATAGTAGGAATTGAAAAAAGAGCATTATTTGGCAGCATTGTGTTGTAAAAATGCACACCCGGTTTGGCCAGTTTGACAGAAAAACCGGTTTACGACGCCAAATTTTGTCATTGTTTTAACACTTAAATTGTTGCAGCAATAGAGACGAATCTAAGTTGGCGTCGAAAGCCACTAATTAATTTAATTAAATTAGTTAACCGGTGATTAATGAATTAATTTTTGAAAAAATTATATTAACGTAAAGTGTCATCCACTACAAATTTAAAAAAATTTATTTGAACTTGATTGGATAAATAGAAAAGTTTTTATTAACGATTGAAAATTTGAACAAGATAAATATATATATAAATACAGAAAGAGTCTGAGTTAATAGTAGGAATTGTATATATATAAGACCGAAACTTGAGGGTGCGCTTAATACACTGGGTATAAATACGATAGCTTTTAAAAAATAACAAAATAGATGAGCATAAAAAATTGCTTTTACTTATCGAAATATCGTTTATTTAAAAGAAATGACTTACCTTATGAACTAAAAGAGTTGTAGTTTTAGAATAGGGGTCGGCAACCTGTGGCACGTGGTACAATTCTCAGTGGCACTCTGCAATACTTAACAAATTTGTCAAGTTTTGAGTGGATGGAAGTTCATAAATTTGTAATGGACCTCATTTGACAAACATCTTCGGAATTATGGTCATTTACGGAATTACTAAAAAATCTGAAAGATAACTCTAAGGATAAATTTACAGCTATTTTGTAAATTATTGAATGTCATTGCTGGGGAGATTTAATGTTTTGAAGAGAGACATTTTCACGTACTCTGCCTTTCGCTTTTGATTCTACATATTTGAATAAATATTTTTCCTCATATGAAAAATATTTCCAGTCTACAAAGAATTGTTTAACAGATGAATGCTCAGAAAAATGTCCAATTGAATAACACACATTGTACCTCTGATTTTGCTACATGAAAGTAGAGCGATGCAGACACTAGGCTAGCATTAAAATTTTTATTTTTATTTAACTATAATGAAGGGAAATACATATTTTTTATGTTGTCTATTTATTTTAATAAGTATGTTTAAAAATACATAATATATGTACAATTTTAATTCTAGTTGTAAAAGAAATAGTTATATTTTATGCTTAATTTTATGTTAAAAATATCTTTAAATGATGCAAAACTAATGTATAAAAAAACTGCAAATTTGTATTATCAACCTCTATTCTCTGACTCGCATTATCACGGGAATCGTGTTGATTCAAATATGTCCTACTGTGGGGCCCGCTGAATCATTTTGGTAGATTGGTTTGGCACGCCAACGCTAAAAGGTTGCCGACCCCTGCTCTAGAAGAAAACTATTTTGTCAAAAGACTGTGATAACACCTTGAATAAATCTAAGAGCACTTCATACTAATATTTCAGATTTCTTCGTAAAAAAAAGGGGATGCACGTTATGTGGCAAATAAACCTAAAAACTAAAAAATGAAACTTGAAAGTATAGGTGAGCGTTATACGCCGGATTTTACGGTAATTAAAATAATAATACCATATATTTTTCATTGTATAAGCTGAGAATTTTTGGACGTTTTCTGTCAAAGTTGAAAGTTCAAGGATCGGCTTTTTTGGATTCGCTTATCTCGAAAAAACATAGTTTAAGAAAAATATATCTTTTGCAACTTTTTCCATTAGTCATGCGCGAGCCATTTTATTCAATTAACTTTTTGAATGTTTTGAATGGAGTTTTTATCTAATTTTTTAAATAAAAACTCCTGAATGAGAAGGACATAAATCTCCTTCAAAGTTAGTATCAGAATCTGAGTTTTAAAGTATTTCTTAAAATTAATATTCACTCAATGAAATGACTGAATCTCAGTGGCATAACAGAGAATATTAGGGTCCTTTACAGCCTTGTCCCCCCCCACTATGCGAGGGTGTATGTCACGCCACAGCTGGTTCTGTAGTTTGAAATTAGCCTTGTACGTGTGTTTATGTAAATTTATCTTTCTGCTAATTTTTCTACAAAAAATTTCACTCATAAGACTAACGTAGATAAAGTACAAGATAACAAATGGTTTGTCTTCATTTAGGGCCAGCATCGATAAAATTATCGTTATTGGCGTCTGGCGTTTTACTTAACAGCACTTTGAATTGAAAATATATTTCATCCGTTTTACTCACTGGACAATATTTTTACTTTCATGGCATTATGTTTGAAAATTACTAGATATTTTGCTTAGTTCGGATTAAATACGTTTTAAATTTTTGCATAAAAGTTTGAAGAAACAAAGCTCTCTTGATGCTATACACTGATTGGCTTAAATCAGGAAAAATACGACACATAAATGATTGATTAATTTTTTGTTAGTTTCTTTGTGCTTCAAATGAACTATTGATGCCATTCAATGTACACTTATTATGTGTATATACTTTGGCCTCCGAAGTTTAAGACAACTAGTTTTTTTTGTGTCTCATTTGAAAACAAAGGAATTTTGGGAGAATCTGCTTAATAATTTGGATTTTTGTTAATTGTATTAATTTTAACGTCACTTTCATATTATTACAATTAAATAATTATATTTTCTGCAAATGTCTTCTGTTTGCTTAAAAAAAGGTAATATAAATGGGTTTTAATAAAGTACCTGCTTATAATGTTTTACTGTCAACGATTTTCCCTACTGTCAGATAAGCTACTGAAAAAGAAAGCAGTGCTCATACATTAGAAAAAAAAAATAGCGTGGTATTTATTAATTTAAATATTTATTTTATTTACGTCACAGCTATTAATTACAGTATATACATTGAAGTTATTAAAAATAATGTAAAAATTATTAGAGTCCAAATTCGGTTGTTTGTGAGGGGAAAGGTCACATCCATCTCTGCTAAAGTTTTTAACCATCTTCCTCTCTCTGTCCTCTCTCGGGTCTTCGGGATCATAGTAGTCGGTCCCTTTATCCTTGATTTACAACCGGTTAGTGGGCGGAGTAGAGGAGGTTGCTCGTGATGTCAAAGGTTGCCCAGGTGATGTCCAAGACAAAATTACACAATATTTTAAGGTATCCGACTACTGGGAATTTTCCCAAAAATTGACAATTTTTTTATGATTTTATTTTATGGGCGATCTTATTAGCTTTATAAAAATACCCAGTTTATCATTTTCCGTTTACTAGAACAAAAACTACAAGTGTTTTAGTAAAAGCAGATGCTTTTTCTATAAGTTCTGTATAATAGTAAAATTGTTTTAACCTTCAGATTTTTCAATCACTGTTTTATTACAAAATTTACAGTCCCTTATGTGAATATAATCACTGTCTTTTTAAGCATTTTCATATAGTAACCGAGATAAAGTGGTTTAGTTTTTATAAAAAAGAAAATATCTCTTATCCTGAAGGTCATTTCAAAATTGATTAATATAGGGGGTTGACGGGCTGCAATTCGTCGACCAAGCATCTCCCACACATGCTCTATTGGATTCAAGTCCAGTGAGTATGCTGGACAATCCATACGGGTGATATCCTCCGATTGAAGGCATTCGTCTACAATGTTTGCACAGTGAGGACGGGCGTTGTCATCCATAAACAGAAATTCAGCACCCATGGCGTCCCGAAACAAAAGTACATGTTGTTCCAGAATGACATCCCGATAGATGTGACCTGTCATCGTTACACTCTAAACATGCAGGTCAGTTCTGGAACCAAGAATAATTCCTCCCCAAACGAGCCATCCCGTACCACCGTAACGGAGTCGTTCAATGGTGTTCTCTTGGTGGTAACGGGTACCTGGCGCTCTCCATATGAAATTACGGCGAGAATCAGACTGCAAACTAAACTTGGACTCGTCGGAAAACATCATACAAGACCACTGTTGCAGTGTCCACAATGCATGCTCTCTACTCCATGTTAATCGCAGGCGACAGTGAGTTGCGGTAAGTGTAACACATCTGACAGGCCTACGAGCATATAGACCAATGTGCCCTAAGCGTCTGTACACGGTCTGCCTTGAAACTGTCGTACCGGTGGCTGAAGAGAGCTGACGAGATAGGTCTGATGCTGTGCTCCGTCTGTTTCTTTTGGCAGTAACTGCCAAATGCCGGTCCTCATTCGACGTTGTAACTCGGGGGCGACCTGTGCTGTAACATCTACTCACATTACCATCATCTTGGAATCGTTGCCAAGCCTGGAGATGACACTCTGGGCTATTCCAAGTTCCTCGGATACATAAACTTGGTACGTCCACATTCCAGTCGCCCGATAATTCTACCACGTAAAAAATCATCCAAATGCTTCCTTTGTGCCATAACTATGCGGTTATTGCACTGAAAGGCTCTTAAAGTGCTTGTGAACAATTTTACTTCCTTGCCACCATTCCTTATATACCCCTCTCTTACACTCTCGTCATCGTGACGTACTCTCCGCGCCATCTGGTGGTTTCCTGTAATTTGCACATTCTTCTTCAAGATGTGTGTGATAATTCTACAGGTGAAATTTTTATCTTAGAGTTCATTTTCTGTGTGATTCTGACTTATTCTTAATTTATGGACACGAGTGTACTATACTTTGACGCTAAAATTACATTACAACTTTACCTCTTAAGTGCCACAGACGTATATAAACGTGTCACTCAGCTAATGCTTTAATTGCCAGGGACGTACATATACGTCTTTCCTAAGTACGATTTTTTCTGTGCACTGCTATCCATAAAATTATTCCGAAGGCTTTGGAATGCAATAAAAGGCTCTTGACAGTGTGCTTGCGAAGGATTTACTTATTTAAGAGGATTTGCTTATTTATTCCTTGCTTATTTATTCCCCTTCAATACATTACATATGCACTCACGTGGAAAACGGTTGAATTAAGGAGCGAATCGTATAACTTTTAATCTGGAGTTGAAGGATTATATATAAACTGTATAAATTATCAAGATAAGTGTTAATTTGTGTATATAAATTTATATATGACAAGTCTATAGGGTCACTGGTAATTATCAATGTTGTTCTTTACTTAGGAGTGCTAAATTAATTATAAAATACTTTGTACGGTGCCGATACATTACAAATGTACTATATTAGTGTAAATTTGCATTTTATTTTTTATTCTGCCAGAATGTATTTTGTTTGTTTATTTTCAGTAAATTAATAATTTTTAATTAATCTTTTGTTTCCGACTTTCCAATAGGCTCGTGCCCCATTGCAGAGTTATCATGCCTCCCTAAGGTTGAGAAGGGCTGCCCTTTGTGATTGAATTATTTTTAAAATTTAAGCAATGGAAACACGTATCGAATATAGTATGTGAAATAAAAGGATAAGCCTTTCAACGACTTAGTTAAGATTTTATTTTTATTGTTTTACTTGTACTTACTACTTAAGAGATTTCACCATAACTACACTTATTTTTCTCATAATATGATGTCATTTAATAATATAGATCAATTCTTAGAACTTTACAGATTACCTATTTTTCCTTCCATTTTTCAAACTAACTCGTTGTTTGATAAGTGCTTAGGTCAAACAAAAAAAAATTTAATCATTTATGCACTTATTAAAATTATTTTTAATTAAAAAAAAATACTGTGTTTCTGGGAAATTACTTTTTTTCTATATGATCATTGATTCTTTTCACTGACGTAGAAAGAAACGGAATATATATTACCTACATTCCAGATGTTCTCAGCATAAATATGATAAATTAGGATATTGTGGTATTGAATGAAATACATTTGAATTTATTTGATTTATAGGATCTTTACTTGAATTCTTAGGATTTCAAGTAAAGAGATTTTGAGACATCGCCTTCTGTAATGATATTTTGAGAAAAAATAGCTTTCGCTTATTTTTATTTAAAAAACAGTTTACGATTCATAAAACAAAATAAACATATTACTTCCTATTGCAGGTATATTATTATTTACACAAAACAAGCAACTCCTGTTTCTGAATTAAAAATGCTAATCGATAAGTTGATTTTGAAACATTCATTTTACGTCTTCAATAACTGGAGTGTAATGAACGCCATTAAGATTTGATATTATATTTTGTGGACATCTTATTTCAATAATTTGATTTATATTTAATAATATTTCGGTTTCTTTTTGTATTGAAGATCATGAAAACCAAATCAGCTTAAAATGAATGATACTAACTTTATTTATATTATTTTGGAATATTGAAAGATTAATCTTAAAGTTCGTGGTAGAGTTTTTTTGCAAATTTTTCCTTGTACTTAATTAATTGTATTGAAGCTTTCAGAAATGAAGACGGTAACATATTTTGAGAATTGTAAGTAATAAGTATTTATTTTTTAGGGAAGAGAAGGGAGGGTATTTGAGCGAAAAAAATACATTTCTGGAAAGAAAATTTTGAAATGGAATCTTTTTTCCCACAAGTTGAAGTATTTTATGGCTTATTAAAATAATTGAAACTGTTAAAGAAAATGCAGCAAATTTTTTGCAGTTGAGAATTCTTTAGAAAGTTTTACGATAATTTGTGTTGCTCTTTTCGAATAATAGAGTATTAAATTCGTTACAGAAATTATTTAATTAATGATAAGAGCATGATTTATAGAAATATAACGAGAATATTAAGGATTTCTTTAATTTTTTTTTTTTGCAAGCAATTATTTTATTTAAGATATGAGAAATTATTGAACAAACATTTGTTCAAATTATTAAGTAGTTTTATGATAAAGAAAACTCAAGCAAACATCTTCAGATATGAATTTGACATATCTTCAAACGTTATTTTTTAAATATTGAGAGTAATTGTTTAAATTTGATTGACAAGTAACGAAACGATAGGGATAAAATTTACTTTACAAATTACGAACCTAAATTTAAAGAACAAAAATTTAATAATTTCTTAATACACTTATTCAAAATTGGTAACATTTATTTTCTTTTTCTTGCACTTAATTAAAAGAATAATTATTGATAAAATAAAATAAATACGAATATTACTTATATATTCTATTGATGCGGCGCTCCTTTAATTTACTCTTAAAATTCACTTAAGTTAACTAGCATCGTAAAAACCCACCCAGGTTTGCTTATTCAAACTTTTAGTCCGCATCACAATAGTGGTTAGTACTTTCTAATCAAATTCAAAAGATAACGCAACTCTTAATGAACGTAACTCAGATTAAAATTGAATTAAATTAGTTTATTACATTACTAGATTACATTACAAATTTAGAATTTAAATTAAACACAGTTAAAATTAAGAATTAAAGAAACAATGAATAAAAATTAAGATTTCCACTTATCTGAAACGGAGGCAAGTGATGGAGGCGGCCATGGTCTCGCGGTCAGCGAGACTTCAAGTTTCTCTTTCTTAATGAGAAGTCAAGAGTCAAAGAATAGAAGATAATTGTTCCGCGGCGCTTTTTAAGGGAGGGCAAATCTCTACACTTGTGCCTACACGGACTATTTCCCAGGGACCCCCAATTGGTCAGATCCCCTGGCGAAACGTTACAGTTTCAATTAAATTTAGGTGGTTATTCACCCTCAAGTACCGGTGACATCGCCCGGGTCCCCGGTCTAAGGAATTTCAACAACATCCTGTAAACAAGGAATACACAAATTACGAATTGTTTGGGTACCATCCCCATATGCCAGCCTTCCCATCACTATTGCAGTAATATCATATTGGGGAAAAGCCCAAATATTATACTGTTTCCATATTAATTTGGGGACAAAATGAAAAAAAAAGAAAAAAAATGATATATTTATTACATAAACAACATATAGCTTTTTTCATACAATTACAAATTAGAACATAAAATAGAAAAAAAAAAAAAAATTTATATATTAAATAAAGACTTAGCAAAATCTTTTAAATTAATATAAAAAAAAATAATAAAATCAAATGTAATACGTTAGTGAATGTATGGTCTTTTTTTTTTTTTTTTTTTTTTTTTTTTTTTTTTTTTTTTTTTTTTTTTTTTTTTCTGACATGGACCTTTTCAACCGTACTTGGTCATTTATTTTTCTTAGAATACACATCGTTGTTTGATATTCATCATCTTTGGTTATAAACATCTTATGTTTTTTTTTTTTTTTTTTTTTTTTTTTTTTTTTTTTTTTTTTTTTTTTTTTTTTTTTTTTTTTTTCATTTTTGATCCACTAGTATAGCCCTTTTTATCATTTGCTCTGTTGTCGTGCGATTCATCTTAGCTAAACGATTCTTGAGAATATGCTATCAGTTTTAAATGGGATTTAAGTCTGGGGAATTTTCAAGACAATTGAGCCCTTTTATTTTATTTTCCGCTTAAAAGTAGGGACCAATTTCGAATTATGACAAGGGGTCAAGTCATGTTGAAATGTTTCATCAAATGCTTCCATGAATGGAACAATTCTACTACATAATATTTCTATATATTTGACAGAATTCTCATCTTGTATTAAAGAGAAACTTACCATCTAGGGTCATTTGTTGTGAAAAAACCTCCAAACATTTGTTTAGAAGGGTGTTTTACGATCTGTTGGATATGATCTGGTAACAAAGTTTCAACTTCACTTCGTCTAACTGCACCTAATCTTCATTCCAGCACAAATAAGTTTTTCATCACTGAAAATCACCTTCTTTTGTCGTTTACAGTTCAGTATCGGTATTTTTTGACCTATGATAAACGTTTTTTCACCTTTATCTGAACTGAAAGTTGCTTTTTTCTCAGTCTTGTTGTCTTACGGCTCACTTCCAAAAGCTTTTTCCGTGCAGTTGAGGTACTCACTTCAACACCGTTATCCAATAAATACCTTCAAAAGTCTATGCTTGTTTTTCTTGGATTTATTTTGTTACTTCTTATTAAAATTTTATCAATTCTTGGAGTAGTTTTCCACTTGCGCCTACATTTTCTTTTTCTTTTTGGAGACGATGATCCAGAATTTTGAAATGTTCTTAATACACTTTATTCGACCACACCAGCTGCTATAGTTATATCTCTCACAGTCAAAGAAGAGTGTCCTTTGAGAGCGATTTACTTAGAACGGTTCCTCGGAGTTATATCCATCTTTGAACAAGTAAAAGTGTGAGCGGAAACAAAGCATAACCAGAAACTTCCATAATAATAATTATTTTATTACTATTCAAACACACTAATCAACGACAATTTAAGCCACAAGAGGATGCACTAGGAGTGATATAAAGGAAGCAATAAACCCTAAGGGAACAAGCGCTAGTAAATAGTTTAATTTAACCTAATCTATCTTAGACTATAAATTCCCAATCCACTAATTTAGTATAGTGGCAAACTCCGTTCTTAACTCAAGTTGTGAATATCAATTAAATCTCGTCTTCTTAAAGCCGGAACAGTTTCTCCGCTCCTTCTATCCTATAATTACAAAACCCTGATTTATCTCCATATCAGGGTTTCTTCTTGGGAAGGATGGCTGTGAACTAACGCGAATGCTAGCCCAAAGATTCCCCAAGAGGATTAGTGTGAAGGTCGTGTAAAGATCCTTTACAAAAGTAACAAATCTTATACAAAACGCAAAACTGAATTTACCAGCTGCCTCACAGAAAGCCTCACACCCGAGCTCTTGATACATTAAAATGCATAAATTATAGTCAAAGTCTATCTGCACACTACCTAAAGACAGATATAAAGGGTTTAAGGTCATTCAGAACATCACTAGTAATCACATACCAACTCAAACAAGAAAAACATGTTTGTCCCAATTAATTAGAACAGTATAGTAGAGACGTATCTTGCTAAAAGACAGAATTCTCTTATTTGAATAAATTATAATAATGAGATTTTTTTTTTTGTAATTTTAGAATCATTCAGAATTATCAAAATTTATTTTTTAAAATTAATACATTAAATGTTTAACTTCCATGTAAATTCATCTGGAAATACAGAGTGTCCAAAAAGTATGGCTACAAATATGGAGTAATTGTTTTGTAATTACAAATAAGCAAAGATATCCATGAACGATTTTTTTTATGTTCCATAAGAAAATATCAATTTTTTTTCAATGTTTTTTGGCACAATTTTAATGTGCGCTCTAATGGTTGCGCGAAAAACATCGAATCTAAATGAGATTTTTGGCCACGTTCTTTGAAACACTGCAGAGTGAATATTCTGAATGGCTGCTGTAATTTGACTTTTCAATTCATCAGTGTAACGATTTATTTCGAGATTGGTAAACAATATTTTTCATATATCCCTACAAGAAGAAATTCAAAGGTGTCATATCTGAGATCGAGGTGGTCAACGTTATTTCACTTCCTTTTTCAATCCATCCCCCGAGGAAATTTTTCGCACTATCAAATACTAGTATGGTGGCACCCCATTTACGCTGTAGATAAAAATTCGATAAACTCTTCTACAACTTGTGATGAAGCCCTTTTAAAACAAAAATTTCGCAAAACGTAGAGATTGAGCCATCTGGTTTGCATTTCATTTAGCAGAATTTGTAATCTTTTCTTTATATAGCGTAAGAACGCACAAGTAAAAATTTTTGCTAGTTTATTTTTTTTAATGAATTTTTGACATATTTTTTAGGCACTTGTATCAAAGCAGATTTTTTTTTAAAAAAAAATTCTAATTTATATGCAATAAAATTAATTTAACATGTTTTTTAATACAGAAATTCTTGTAAATTATTTTGAATTTTATGAAACATTTTCATATTTTACTTGCTAAATACATACATAAGAAGATAATTTCAGAAAAAAAAAGATCATTTTAAATTATTATAATTTGAAAGTATTTGCATGTTTCAAACAAAATTTGAAAAAGTAGCTTCGAAAATGCGATAAATATATAACATACACGTTTAACAAAATTTATTACCATATCGATGAAGACGAGAGTTAAGAATAAGTTTATCTTTTATTAATAACAAGCTTCATCCATTCCAAGTTGACTCTTTTCTCGCCAAAACTTCGCCAACATCTTAACCAGTCTCCAAAACCACAACACGAATTCATGCGTTCGTAATTTAACTTCCACTTTGAAGAACACAAGCTTTGATAATCCCTTCCTTGCCAATCAGCCGTCACTTTCATATTTCCCAGCCACGTCCATATTTTCCTGCAAAATGCTAAAAAAGAACTAATACACCCCTTAGAATGGTAAGTGTATGCATAAAATACACTACTCTCGAGGCAAAGATTACACCAGACGATCTTCAGATGCACAGCAACACCCCTTCAGAGACCCAACCATGCGAAAATTCTCGAAACCCCCGCTGGTAAATCAAACAGAGGAAATTTTAAGAAGTTCGGTGAAGCATCGTTTAGCGTGTTGTTTGCCGTGAAGATTACGCAGTGAAGTTTACAGGCCACTTTATACATATACTTAATAAAGGTCCCTTTGATGGCGGGCCTCCACAAATTGGGTGAATTCAGGCCACTAACTGAAGGGTAAAGTTGTAACCTTCCTCCTCTTCTCCTGCTACAATCAGCACTTTCCTCCTGTGGATCCGGTAGCCCGTTACCCGTTAATTAAGCTCTGTGGAATCTGGCATCTTCGACTGAACGTGGCCCGGCATGCTTTGCGATCTGAGTCGAATACGGAAGTGAGGGAATTTAGAATGGAATAATGTTAGGGACTTAAGGTGGTTAGTTTCGTTTAAAGGCCATAGAGCTTTTGTTAATGAAGTTTCAATGTTTGTTAACGGGGTGTTGTGGCCTGGAAAGATCAACAAGTGTTTGGGTTCAGTATGAAACAGTTTTGCTCGGTTCAAATCATATGAACTTTAATGTTTGATGTGGATATTAATGTTGAAGTGAAATTAAATTTAATGTACTGTTATAAGTGAGTGGTATTGCAAAACTCTCCAAATAGAATCATATGATGTTATAAATAAATATTTGAAGGAAAAAAAAGTTATTTGAATAAAGAATGGAAAGTTTTGTTTTCGTGCGGATACTTAAATCATAAACAATGTTGGAAGTTTGCTCAATATTTTTTATTTAATTTTATGACTCAATGATTGGGAGTGTTAAAATTAGATCAAATTTTGATATGTAGTTTATTACAATGAAATCTTTCTATCAAAACAGTGCTACGCAGAAACGTTTCTATTTTCAGGCAATAAATTTCTTTAGAAACTTGAGCTGTACAAAAATGCATCTACAATAAGCTTTGTTTTATTATTATTATTACTCACCTTATAGTAATTTAAATATATACGAAGTTTTTTTAATCAATTTATTGTATTATACATATCTATAAAGGGTTGATTTTTATAAAATTATTGCATTTCTTTTTCTTGGAACATTTTACATTTAAAATAAAAAAAATGTAGAATAAAAGCTATTTAAAAAACCAGAAAATAAAGTAATTTGGACGCAAAGTTAGCAATGCTTTGTACCAAACAATTAATTGAATATTTCAAATATGCCATTTTTTTATGCGAAAAATTTGTGTTTTGTTATTCAATAATCAAATTAAAGGTACTATAAAAGAAAATAATTTTCTCAAATTTTAATAGAAAAGTGCACACTATCTCAATACTAAAGTATTATTACGTCGGCCACACAATTTCTTTAAATCAAAAGACGTCTCCAAATGTCGCGATATGTAACCAATAGTGGAAGCTGCACGTCCAAACAAAGTGATGACAGCCTTTTGCAACAATTTTTGAATTGGCAATATTTTTTTCTTTGGCGAAATCGGTCGATTATATGATACGTAAGTACTAATATTTCCTTATAATATTTGAAAATAGTTAAACAAATTAAAAATAATTTATCAATTAAACATAAAATATTTCTTTGGCAAACACTTTATCTACACATTATTCAATAGGAAACAAAATGGCATTAATAATTATGTTTCTATCCAAGAAAATAACATTTGGACAAAAATGTTTTTATGATTGCAACAATTGATAAGTAAAAACTTGTCAATTTAATATAAGTGTATTTGTTTTTTATATTAAATGACTTGTTTTCTTGAATTCACTGGCATGACATTCTATTTTATTGCACATTTATGAAAAAAGCCTTATTCGTCAAGATTATATTTTAGTTATGATTATATATAGGTATTAAGAGTGATGTTCCTGATTATTGTCATAGTTGAAGGATTTATTCTTTAATATTCTTGATGTGTTGTGGGAATTTTCTTTTGATGAATTAGATTATATCTTATCTATATCAGATACGAGGGTAAGTCGGAAAATAAGTTACTCCTGTCGACTGTGGTCAGAGTTGTGTATGGAAGTCAAAAAATAGAATGAGAACTAAAGATAAGACACAACTTTATTTTTCCACAAAAGTACCAAGTACATTGAGACATTTGCCATACCAATTGATAAGCTTCAAAAGTCTTCCAGGAAAAACTCAGGACTTTGCATATGGTAAAAGCGTTTAGCGGCTTGTTTGACTTAAGAGTTGCTTCCAATTTCCTTGAGAGATTCTTCTTCAAAACTGGAAACAGATGAATGTCACTTAGTGCGAGATCGGGACTGTATGGCGGATGGTATAGGTGGTCCCAACCAAGAGTTGCAATATAGTTTTGCATTGCCGTCGCCGAGTGTGATCTCGCACTGTTATCCAACAACAGAATGCCAGATCTGAGAAGCCTAGGCCACTTTTTCCTAATCCATCTGCTTGATCGCTGCCGAACTTTACCCAATGATGTATCGGTATCTTGTGCGTTAACCTGTTGTTTCGTCGTTCCCCTTAGCCATTAAACGTATGCAAAGCCCTGAAATTTTCCTGGAGGGGATTTTGAAGTGGTACGACAAATGTCTCGATCAGGGGCGGCTCTAGGGCCGGACAAACCGGACCTCTGTCCAGGGCGGCAAATTTTAAGGGCGGCATTTGGATCAAATTCGAAAAATGTATATTTTTATGTTACAAAAAATTTGATATATTTTCTGAAATATTTTTGGGTGTGTATTTGTAATTTCATTTAACTCACCTTATTTGGTACTCTATATGCTTAATGTCAGTTTTTTTATGTTGAAGCTTGAAGAGTGTGAATATATTATTAAATCATGGAATTTGATACGTTTCATTAGTAACTTTCTCCCCATCCCAGACTGGGGTCACAACGAACATTCTTTTCACCCATACAATGCCCTTTTTCAACTATCCAAAAGGGGACTGATGTAATACGTTTTTGGTAGATAGCCACAGGAAATATTTTATTTTATTCTTTAGTGTATTTACTATAATTTAAACGTTTGCGATGCCCACCATTAGTAGACTCTTTTTCAAAGAAATTAAACCAGTTGAAATAGTTCAACTTAAGCCAGTAAAATAGCCAGTTCTTACATGTTACTCGTTGGGAATAACAGGCAATTATTTCACTAATTTCGGATTATTTTGTATGCCTTAAGACTTAAAATAATATATATATATATATATGTATAAATTCTTAATTGTTATGCTGCCTTTTGCAGGAATTATTCAAGTTTCATATAGGTGTGTACCTATATGAACAATTTATCTGTTTTAATTATGATTTTTTGCTTTGGAGAGAGGGGTGGCATTTTCCATTTTTGTCCGGGGCGGCAGAACTGCTAGAGCCGGCCCTGTCTCGATATACTTGGTACTTATGTGGAAAAATAAAGTTATGTCTTATCTCTTTATGTCTCATTCTTATGTTTTGACTTTCATACACAACTCTGACCACAGTCGACTCACCCTCGTAGTATTATTTTCTTTTTAAATGTTTTTATACAATGAAGACCAATAAGTTTCTAGACTCCCCCTCCATGATTCTTGTTCTTCTCGTCGTGTATGACAAAGTGCAAAGGTGGTAATAAAAAAACAAAGATATAGTCAAATATTGCCAAAGGCGTGAATAACTGCCGTGGCAACATCCATGGCATGATCTGAATATAGAATGCCCATGCTGCAGTCATTGTCTATTTTAAAAAGGGCATCAACAATGGAAGGACAGCTAAAAAAGTGTTTGGAATCCAGTTGCGTGCTTAGGCAGCGTCTGCTTTCTACGTATGATCTGGAACAATCGGGCAGAATATTCATGTCCTTAAAATGCGTTTGTCCTTAAACTAATTATTGCTGTAATTAAAAGGAAGGACATGGATACAATTATGAGGTTTCGTTTAGTAACTGCCTACACCGACGGTTCTTCAGAGTGCAATAGGGGTGGATCTGGTGCCTTTCTTAAATACCCAGATAATACATCTTCAAAGCACAAGGTCTCCACAGGGCAAATTGCTTCCAACTTCACGTGTGAACTCATAGAAATTAGGAAAGACCTAGATATTTACTTTACATGAACAGATATCGCTTATTCCGACGGCATCATTGTCCTCTCTGATTGTAGATCTGCTCTTGAGGCCATCACGGAAGGAAAAATGGGACTCGCCCAAGAAATCAATTCTCTTCTATTCTCCATTGGTGCATTGGATAAATCATGTACCCTCCAGTGGATCCCGGCCCATGTTGACATCGAAGGGATCGAGATTGCCAATTCCCTGGCCAATGAAGCCAGAACACTTGAACCTGTAACTTCATCTACTACGGTCTTTAATGCCAACGCAGTCGCAAAACAAAAGCTCTGCTCCCCCCCCCCCCCCCCCAAAAAATTATCGCTGCTAGAATTAAATTATATCTGATAAATTACCTCCTGATTCTTTCTTTAGTTAAATATTTTTAATTGAACATTCAAACATCCAGGAATAATCTGACGTTTCAAAAGCTAACTTAAGGAATTTATCGATTCATTATTTAATAATAATGGAGTTTAAATTCATATATTTCTTAAGAAACCAAAGCAGCATTGTTTTCTATTATTCACTACTGAATAAATTATTTAACGATAAAGTTGTACATTCTCTCTTTTCTTCTGAATAAAACTAGATGAGTTTTCAGAGACATTTTTAAGCTGATGGTATACAATGATTAATTGGGAAATGAAAATTTTATTATTTTAGATTTTAAGAAATTAATTATTGCTAAAAGTAACGAGTGTAATTAGTATCTTTGTGCTATATTGTATCAGAAACGTTTTCTTTATTGCTTTTTATAAGTTAATATTTTTTTATTAGCAAAAGCAGTATTGTTTTTTCGTTAATCATTGATCGAAAATAGAAATTTGATCTTCTTCCTGGGGAAAAAAGAAGGAAAAGATTTAAACTAAAAAAAGCCTATGCAATGCCGGGCTAGCGTGGAGGGAAAATCAACATTTCCGACGCCTCATATAGAAGGGGAAGAAATTTAAAAAAAAGTAATTTAAATGACATTAATATAGAAATTACGCATACCGGGAAGTGTTGACATCGAGTTAGGAAAGGGAAATTTCGCCGGAGAAAAAATTAGACACACGAAAAATCCCGTACAAAGCAGGGCTATGCAGCTAGTTTTATTTAAATATTTCTAACGTTGAGACTTTTACAGTTAATGGTTATTTGTAGATTATAGCATTGATATCTAACGAATAAATATTTGACTTTAACTAATAGCAACTTGTAGTTTTGTGTGTCTTTTGATAAAATATTTGCACTTAATTTGTAATTTTACTAATTTTATACTATCTCGCAATGTAGATTTTTAGACAGTTAATTATTTTAATCACAGAAAGTCAAAATTCTTTTTATCTAACAATAAAAGCAACTACTTAATTTTTCAAATTTCTTTCGAAGCAGAAAAAAAATTAATCGGAAAAGAATAACAATTTCAGTATATTCTACGGAAAAAGTAAGATAATTGAAAAAGATTTCGTTTGAAATACGTGATTTATAAAAACTATTTTAATGTTCCTTTTTATAAGTAGGCATATGTAAAGCATGTCATGTAAGCTTTTAAATTAATATATTCTATAAATGTTAAAAGAGATAAAACAAAAGCGGTAAAACACAGATAATATAAAAGTTATAAGTGAAAGTTTTTTGAGAAATGCTTAGAATTCTTATGGAACAAGTTTCTGATTTATTCTGAAAGTAAAACAAAATGTTATTTAAAAATGTGAAAGTTAATTTTTTTTTACTGTTTCGTGTTCGAAAATTTAATTATTTCTGAATTTGAATACGATTAATTCTATATAAAAATTTAAAAATTTTTTTAAAGAGAGAACGAACATTTTCAGAATACTTTTTTTTCAAATGAATTAGTAGTTAAGATAGTTAATTTGTATTTTAAAAATGTTTTGGTTTGAAAAAAAAATTTAAAAATAAATAAATCTTTGTTTTTACACTGATATGTTAGTAGAAATTAATATATTTGAAAGAAAAATTGTCTAATTTTGAAAAGATAACCGTAGATTTTTTGAAAAGATTAATATTAAAAAACAATGATTTTAAAATTCCTCTCAAGTTTTTTTTACACATGCATTAAAATTATACGTTCTAAAAGTTTTTAAAAATTTTTTTTTATCTACTCTAACTTGAAATACAAGAATGTCTTTTTTTATACAAAATAAAACTTTTATTTGCAAGAATATTTCTTTCTTTCAGTTAAGAAATCAAGAAATATTTAAAAGGTTAGACTTGGTTTAGGTTTTAGTTTTTTAACATACATAAGATCACAATTTTGCAAGATATCCGAACACGTTAAAATGACCTATTTGGATCAAAGTACACATTTTTTTAGTTATATAGAATAGATCAATATCTTAACTTTACAAAACATATATTATTTTATTTCTACGTTATTTAGAAGCAGAGTTAGAATAAATCACATAAAAGAAAAACCGGACGTGAGTCTTATCTACCAGAAGTAGGTTTTTAAATTGTTCAAAATCTATTATGGAGAGTTGATAACTCAAAATATTATAAATGTTTTTCAATGAAACTTTTTAAACCGGATATTTATATTATTTCCTAGGGAATGTACTAAAATAATTCGTACAGTATAAATCTCTTTTGAGTTATGGTCTGTTATTTCAATAATAGCCTAATAAATGTGTCAAATTTCTTACAATATTTATTCAATCAGCTCAAAATTTTTTTATATTTTAATGAAACATTATAAATTTTAGTGCTAAATGAATGAAATCTAATTTAGCAATACTTTTAGTGATATGTTTTTTGTTTTTTTTTTCTTTAAATGCGTTAAAGTATTCTTAAAAAATGGCTAAAATTTACTTAAAACTGGAATTTTTGTAAAATTTAGATTATTTATTGTAAAATTGCTGGAGTTAAATATTCATTCGCGTCGGTGATCCCTAAAACATATTTGTAATGTTATTTTAAGCTATTTTTCAATTCCTACTATTAGTTCTCTCCCTGCATATGTATATATATATATTGTATATTAGAATGAAATACTTTCTATTCATATATTCATCATTCATTCTATTCATACTATACGTTTAATGAAATACTTTCTATTCATCCATTTAAGTTCAAATAGATTTCTTTAAACTTGTAGTGGATGACACTTGATGTTAATACAGTTTATTCAAATATTAATTCATAATTAAATTAATAAATGAATAAATAGTAACCAACAAAAATAATCGTTCAATAGCATACATAGAAAGGAAAATCGTTCATTGTGCCCCTGTAGGGCAATGGATAGCGCGTTGGACTTGTAATTCAAAGGTCGTAAGTTAGAATCTTACCTGGGATGACCTAATTTCTGAGAATGTGTTTTCGTTTTTTTCTATTTTATTAGAATAACTTTTTAATTAATAAATAAATAGTTTCAAACATAAAAAATAGCCCAATACCATTTATAGAAAGGAAAATGAAAAATTGCAAGGAGAATCTTTTTCTATTTTTTCACTTAATATTGTGATTCTGTTATATGTATATACATATTTATATTAATTGTAACCATTAATAAAAAGTAACTAAAAAAATTTTTCGTAGATGACCTAAGTAGGAATTGACTTACTTTTTTTTTATAATACTTGTTTTAAAAGAAAATTACTCTTTTAATCAAACTAATAAAGTCTGTTAAAGAAAAAATAATTACACCCAACTCTTTTTTTACACGTTAATACGTTCCTTAGTAAACCGTGCAAAAAATCACGTAAAAAATACTTGCGAAGTATGTAAATTAAGGGATGTGTTCCACAATTTTAAAAAATCGTTTTAAATGAAAAATCTCTAAATATTTTTCGAAAAAACCATGCAAAAAAGTAATAATGACATTAATGTTACTTATTTATTAAACAAAATCATTAATTTTTATTACAAATAAATAATTATAATTAATGTACAGTGAGAATTTAGTCTATAAGTTCAAATTGAAATTAGGAATAATATTACTAACAACTATTTATTATTTGATAGCAAGCGTACACGTTTATTAGGAACTGGATCTTAAGGTATCCGACTGGTTGCAACAACTTTTTTTAAAAAAAAACGGAGATATGGGAATTTTTTTTGTGGTTTTTAGATTTGTTTAGTACATTTTAAGAAAAAATATGCTAATATTAAGAAAAGAAAAAGAAATTATTATTAATAAAATGGGAAAAAATAGGTAAAAGTTTACAAAAGATAGCACAAACGTGGCTCAATGTGTACACAAAGGTCTATGAACAAATTTTCAATTTTTTCATATTAATGTGTTGGTATGTCATTCATTTTTTAAATGACTTTCAGGATAATAGATATTTTCTTTTTTTACAAAAACTAGAGCACTTTATCTCAGTTATTATCTGAAATTGCTTCAAATAACAGTGATTATATTAACATAAGGGACTGTAAATTTTGTAAAAAAAACCAGTGATTGATAAATCTGAAGGTTAAAACAATTCCACAATTATACAGAACTTACAGAAAAAGTTTTAGTTAATTATTTTCCAAACTTTTTTAGCAATCTCTGGCCCCATTTGAGTATTTAAAAAAAAACATATTTCGAGTAAAACATGTTTTAAAGTATGACATCTCGCTTAAAGTAATGGCATCTGCTTTTACTAAAGAACTTGTAGTTTTTGTTCTAGTGAACGGAAAATGATAAACTTGGTATTTTTATAAGTCTAATAAGATGGCGTATAAAATAAAATCAAAAACAAAATTGTCATTTTTCGGCAAATTCACAATTTTAGGGTAGTCGGATATCTTAAATGCTATTGTCAGTTGATTTGTCAGATACTCCGAGCACAACTCTCGGTTTTGATTCAAATGAATAATTTCTTTCGTTATTAACGGCCTCAGTTGGTTTTTTTATTGTTACAAAATCTGTTATTAGCGGCTATTTTTTTTTTTGGTTTCTCGCTTATATAATTCTCACTGACGTAGTTAGTTTTGAGAGAGGGGGCCCTGTATCAAAAATTCCTTGTGGGGATCTTTTTGGGCCTCTTAATTAACGATTTTTTGCTTACACATATTGGGGCCCCTATAGCTTGGAGGCCTCGTATCATTGATACGGCGGTAGTTACGCCCCTGATATTTCTTGTTATCCTGCTACACAAAAAGATTACGTTGAAATTTTAATATACGCTCTATATGTGAGTGAAAAATAGTGTTGTTTCTTACTTGTAAGTAGGGATTGCAATATCGGGCCAAAAGTTCAATACCGGTACTTTTTTAGATCTTAAATAGCGGGATATCAGTTTTAATATCCATCGATAATAGAAATTTTAGAAATAGAAAGAAAACACAGGCGTTTCTTTGTTTTATTTGCCAGTTTTAGTAGCGAGTGTTAATATCACAAAAAAATTGTAAGTTGTAAATTATAACAGTATATATATATATATAAAGAATCACCCAAAAAGTAAAGGAACAACTTATTTATTTAAATCACAGAAAAAAGTGCAAATATAATTATTCAGTTTGTGATACTATTGCAAATTTTTGAAATGGTAACCTTAAAAACATAATACATCAAATGTATTGTCATTAAGCGATAACTAAAATCCCTGATGGCTTGGGCTTAGACGCTGTGCTTAAATTTCTATCTTCATCGTAATCAGATTCTTTCCTCTTTAACAAATTTGTATCATGGTTCGTTTTTAAATGAGTACAGAGTCGTTTTGCACTTCCTCTATTCACTTTAATAACTCTTGAATATTTTTTAGACTGAGCCACCATGTTTTTTTCATCCTATAAATAATGAAGCCAAAAAGAAGTATTATCAACTAATTTTTTATGTTCTTTAAAGTTATTCGTATGGCTTATTATTTATGAATACATATATATTGAATCTGAAAAATATTTTGAACCCTAAAGTATGATATGCAAATACAATGTGCACAACTAACTCCCCAATTAAAAAAATATCGAAATATTACGCACTTTCTTCACAACTACAACCTTGTTTTCACAGATTCAAATATCAGACTTCAAAACTTGCGAGTACGCAGTATCGCTCTGAGCTATAATAGGATAGTTTTGATCCGCCTCCTTGGATGATACACATATTTTATCACTCCTCTTGATTGTACGTCACAACCGTATATTCGGAGCATAATTAGTTTTGCCCTTTAGGGAGACATAAGAAACAAAATCATATACTACAGTGCAACTCAAACTTTCACTATTTGCAACCCAATATTCAATCAAAATTTTCATCGCGCCCTCCTTCACACAATAACAATATATTGAATTCAATAACACTATACTTTCACACTAAAGCTACATCACGGCATTAACCTCTTAAGTGCCACCGACGTATATATACGTCTCACTCAACCAAAGCGATAATTGCCCCGGACGTCTTTCCGAAGTACGATCTTTTCTCTGCACTACTATCCATAAAATTATTCCGAAGGCTTTGGAATGGAATAAAAAGACTATGACAGTGTTTGTGAAGGATTTAATTATTTCAGATGATTTCCTTTTTTTTAATTATTCTCCCCCTCCTAATACATTACAAACGCGTGCCTACGTAGAAAACGGTGGCATTGGGGAGCGAATCGAGTAACTTTTAATCGACAGTTAGGGGATTTTTTATAAACCGTACAAATTACCAAGATAAATACTAATTTTTGGATGTAGTTATTTATATTACAAGCCCATGGGGTCACTGATAACTATTAAACTTTTTTGTAACTTAGTATTGTTAAATTAGTTATAAATTACATTGTGCAGTACTCATACATTTTAGAAGTGTGTTATATGAGTGTAAATGTGTATTTTATTTTTTATTATGTTAGAATGTATTTTGTTTGTTTACTTTCCATAAATTAATAATTTTATTAAATAATCTTTTATTTTCAACTTTTAAATATTCTCACGCCCCCTCGTAGAGTTATCACGCCCTCCTAGGGGGTGCGCCCCACATTTTAAGAAACACTGGTATCTATTTTGCTATGTTGGTGATCCCTGAACTTATAGGGAGCCAATTTAAAAAAATTCTACTAAATACTAAAAAAAAGGTATTTAAATTTGTGAATACCGGTATTGCAAAATTGTACAAATGGCTCAAAATACCGGTATTGAAATCCCTACTTGTGAGAAACTTCAAGCTCTTGAGAATGAAATCAGCTGTTAATGAATGAACTTCAGCTTTGACATTGTCATTATCGAGATTAAGGTGTCATAAATTCGATCAAATCATCCTCATCCAAAGGATATGGATTCCCAAATTTTTTCTGAACATTGAACTAGAACAAAATATTTGTGTAAAAAAATCTTTAAATACGTGTACCGTGTCATTTCAAAATTCTCTAAAAAAAGCTGGGTGTGTTTTAAAAAGTAAAATTTTTCTCCCAATTTGATGCATTGTTATTAAATTAATCACAACGAAAAAGATTAATATTTGTTCATAACATTTTTTTAAAATTAAATATCTTAAATTTGAAATATCAATAAATTGAAATGAATAAATGTATTGCATTGAATAAAAAATTTTGGTAGAATCACTTTTCTTTGCTCTTTTAGTTGATCCTCTGATCCTCTCTTCCAAAAAACCGGGGAATGAAGAAATTTTGTTCTTTGCTTAAAAATTAATATGGTTTCGCAAATATTTTCTCAGTCAAAAATATTTGAACTGTCAGAATATGTATTTAAGCCCTATCATGCACAAACTGTAAAAACTTTACATCGCTTCCGCAAGGAAATAAAAATATTTGAGCCAGACAAGAAGGAAAACACAGAAGAAAAAAAAATGAAATGGTTCAAAAAACATAAAACGAGAAAAAAGTATTTTTTTGAATATTTTGAATGGCAGCAAAGACCAAAAAGGGATTTTTTATTACGCTGAAGGGAGGTTTTACTTTCAGATTTATTTGCTGTTTGAATATTTTACTTTTTTATACTTGATTTTTTTTAAAAAAAATCTTTTTAAGGCACTTGAAAATGACCGAGTTAAAAACAATTATTGTTCTAAGAAATTTAGCCTTGAGGTTCTTTTGATGTAAACAAATCACGTGTTAAAACATTCAGTGAAAACTTGTTACCGAATAAAATTTCCGCGACATTGAAAAAAAGAAGTATTTTTTTTATTTCGAATTTATTATTTTTCATTGTTATTAATAGATGCAAAAATTATTTAAATGGATTATTTTGAACTTGTATTTTGAATATTAAAATCATGAAACTCTTCTAAAATTAGGCATATTGTAAAATAGAAGAGTCGAATCCTTAAGTACAATTGCTCCATGATGAATTAAAACCACGTATTTTTTGAAGCTGCTCCAGATGTCCTGCTCCAGAAGTTTCTGATGCTTTTAATTAAGCGAAAAGCCTTTTCAAATGATTTATTTTCAAAATTTGTATAAATATTAGAATTTTCGATACTTAGTATTATATCTTCGGCCAACTTCCTCAGAAATCACCATTTCAAAAAATGTCGCCAAATGCTGACATCGTGATTATTATTGCTTTAAAACGTGCTCTGGAATGGTTTCCATTACTGGCTAGATATCGTGGCATTTTTTTTAAACATTTATAAACCCCGTGCACCACGCAACGTATAACACGAGGACATACAACACAGACAGAAAAAGATTACAACACAAACATCCATGCCTTCTCCGGGATTCGAACCCAGTCCCTACGGCACCGCAGACAGCTTCACTGACCACTATACCAGATGGGCGGCTATCGTGGCATTTGGCAGCGTGCTTTTGTTTCAAAAAAATTGGGCGACTGGGTAATCCATAAGATTCGAATTTTCTCTCTGAAACCTGTATAGGTGATAGTCTTTTTTCATCAATTTTTCCCTATTAGTTAATGTAGAATATTCACATTAGTCTCACCTATAAAATTCAATTTTTATTTTTATCCCTTTTATGACCTCCTGCACGAGTCATTGGATATTCCGAAAGAATCTTCACACACTCTGCATCTTCACCCGCAGACAAAGGTAAATCTAAACCTCTTACGACCCTACATTAAAAAAGAATCTTCCTCTGTAATTAAAGAAAAACGCAACCGTACCATCGAAGAACTTACCATCCAAACCCAAAATCTGGCAATCACCTACACAGAAAGATCTTCTGATTCAAATCTTGATAGAGGAGGTTCAAGTGCCTTTTTTACTTCTCCAGAGGGCATTGCCATAAAATAAAATCGCATCCAACTACACATGCAAACTCATTGCTATCAAGAATGCATTGGAAGTTATCCTTTTTAAAAGCGTCCAAGAATCCAGAGAGAGAGCGGCATTATCATCTTCACTGATTCAGGATCTGCGCTGTCAGTCATCCAGAAGGGCAAGTGCCAAATCAGCCACAAAATCATCCAATCCATCGACAAAATTATCACAAAAAAGAGATCCTGTACGTTACAAAGGTTACGAACTCAGTTAAATATCCACGGTAATGAGAAAACCAATGAACTTGCTAAAGAATCCAGAGCTTGCCCCCAATCATCTAACTTCACGACCCTCATAGACGCAAATGCAGTTGCCAGCCGAAGACTAATCAACAATAATTTTAAATATTCTATCTCAGCTCTAAATTGTAATCGTTCAGTAGCATCGATAATAACTAGACTTATAACAAAGCACATAAAAGGAAAGAAAATCTCAAGTGACGGATAAAGAAGCTACACAAATCATTGCCCAATCAGCCCTAATGCTTAACTGTCTCCACAACACATCCTCAGCTGCCCAGAAATTCAAGCCAGGCTTATTAAGATCAGCCCAGAAGATTGGATCTTCTCTGAGAAAGCTGTCTTCTACAGCTTTGGAGCACTCTAAAGTTTTTTATTATTCATCTGCATATCATGGACACGCCAACAACAACATCTCCATTCCTTTCAAATCAGTAAATATTTAAAGCCCGACAACCAGTGAATACTTGCTGTTTTCTTCCCAATAATAGTATTTTAAAGCTCTGAGCAAAAAAAAAAATTATTTCATTAATAAAAGTCATTCATCACCAGCTGGAAATTATTTATAAATTTATGGGTAAATTGCGTGATTTGCTTGTATTATAGAATAATGGATTCAGTTTGCCTCTCGATAATTTTGATCGTTTTCAAAATATGTCTTTTCAAAGAGTCATGTTTTTATTAAAATTTTTTTTGAATAATAGCAATGAATCACTGTCTGTACAGTCTTTTTCAAACTTTTCTACAAATACATGCCAAATTAGTATAATTAACTATAAATTATATAGCTAGCACATTTTTAAAATTAAATTAGGCATTTAATGGACAGAATTTTATGTGAGTAATTTTTCTTAATAGTAGCAAGATAAATACTATTAATAATGCTGCTATATTTTACATGAATTCAAAAATATTGACGATTGGAAAAATGTTTTAGACAGTCTGGACGTAATTTACATAAATTATACCGTTTTAGAGCTCATATAAAACCAGCTAAAATTCAAGCTAAGTGGACTGAGAAAAAGACGTTTTTTCATTGAATAAATAAATTTACAAGTAAAAGTGCTATGAACTTCTTTTTGAAATTAAATAAATAATTAAAGAACTCTTGAGAAAATTTTCTAAAAATGATACAAGTTCTATACAACTGATTCGTGATGCCAGAAATTTTTGTGATAGAAAAGTTATCGTACTCAAAGTTAAATATGCTCAACAGCTACATAAGAGTAATTGGTGATAATATGCTTTGAGTAGAAGAAATATTTTCAAAATACCATCCCTCCAATTTTTAAAGAAAACTCAGTTAAAAATTCAGACCAAAGATTTATTAACAATTTATCTACCGCATTATGATTTACTGTAGTTTTGTTCATGCAATATTTTTTTTTGAATCACTACATGGAAAATTAATTGATATACATAAAAAAAAAATACTCAACTTTGGGAAATTTAATCCGTTAAAGCTAATTAATGAATTCAAGATATTCAACTGTAAAATTAATTATATAAACTGTTCACTTAAAATAAATAGTCAAATAGTTTTCTAAGGTCTTCATTAACATGCAAAAAAAGTAAGAAACGTACCTTTTGACATTAACCCCTTTTTGGGAACAAAAATGACAATCATCGCAATCCGCTGAAACTGCCATTAGCTGAAAAAGCAATTTCTCCTATAAACCTTCCCCACTAAAATACTCATCATAGAACCCGTGCTGCCATATATCTTGGAAGAGGGGATTTAAAAGAATATTCTTGCAAAGTTTCGTCACAGTATTCGTAAAAATGGTTATTCTATGTAATTTTAAAGTGAGTACCGTTTTAAATGAGTACCGCTTTAAATAAGTACCGTCGGTAAATAAAGGATTAATTTCCTGTTCCTGTTTAATATTTAGATCCTTCTTAATGTTTTGTTATTCTTTGTCATGAATCGAAGACGATTTTGTTTCTAAAGTCATGTATTTTATAGTTAAACATGTCACGAATATTGTTTTCCTCGCAGCAATACTCTCATTGTGGGAAAATTTAGTTTTACATGCAAAGTTGGCTTCCTAGCATAAACTCAAAAAATAAGATTTTGTCAATCTTCGAAGATCAGGGTTAACAGATTGGCGACTTCATCTAATTTGACGCCAAATTAGTCGAAAAATACAATATCGTTAAGGAATTATCCAGAAGCCTCTATGAGAGACTCTTTTCGAAATTTCCATGAAGCTATACAAGAGACCTTTGAAACGAGGGTCGAGTCAGTTCGGAACAGAGTTCGGTCGTGTGCGATAACGATCAGACAGAGACACATTATCTGAGTTTCTGCTAGTGAAATTGATTAGAGAGCAGTTTCTGGAACATTGTAAAGCTAGTTTATAACGTGCGATTTGGAGTATACAGTCAGACCTCAATATATAACAAACCTCTGTTTTACGAATTTATCTATTTTGAAAACCTTTTTCCTGGAACCAAGAAAATTTTACTATTTTCTTCTTAAAATAACTTCCAAATAGCGAAACGTATTTTCTATTTAACGATTTTTTTTCTCCCCCAAATCGATATATATATATATTTTCTCTCTCTCTCCATACTTTAAAAATATTTCAAGATATTTTTCCAATTATTCTTTTTTTCAGGAAATTTTCTGGTAATCAATGATCTCAACCTGGTTTTATTGGACTCACCTAAAACTATAAAATTGTCATCAATTTTCAAACCAAAAACACTAATAAAATTAACAGATTTCATCAGAAAATAAATTTAAGAACACACATGTGGCAGTGTATGCTCAAAATTACTGGTTATAAATAATGCGTGTTTAAAATTACCGTGGCCTTAAAATTAGAAAATCTCATTAAAATTTTATTAATTTTAATATAATATTTTTTAATATAATATTTTATTAATATAATATTCCTTGGCAATGTTTTTTTTCCCTCTTGTTTTTCTTTCCTAGCGGATTTCTTTTTTGCTGGGTTAGAAATATAAAATAAACAAATATTAATTTTCAAAAAATAAATAAATAAAATAAAATAAAAGAAAGAAAAAGAGTGTGAAAAATTACTTTTTTAAATAGTATATAGTGTTTAAAATTTGTTTTAATGGTTTCTAAAGTATACTATAAGACGAATCTCTATTTAACGGATTTTCCACATAACGAACTTTTTTCTGGATTTAGAGACTTCGTTAAAGAGTGGCCCGACTGTAATGTTATAATATTTCTTTGTGTGTATACGTTTACGAGGGTAACTCTGAAATTTTTGAGATACTCGCAGACAAGAAGTTAGAAAAAAAAATAACGGTCTAATTTGAAAATACAATGTATTTTAACACAGCCGACAACTTTTTACTGACTTACTTCAAGTTGTTTGGCGTAGAATAAATTTTAGACAGAAGAGAAAATGGTTTTGATACCATAACATTACCATGCAATGATTTTCAATCATTTTAAAACTGGATTAAATCAAGAGGAACGCTTTCAACGGCTGCTGTTAGTATTTGGTGATGAATCTCCATGTCGTGTTACTGTATTCAGATAGTTTGAAGAATTTTGCAGTGGTCGCAATTCTCTTCAGAATGAACACACTGGCGGAGGTCGGCAGTAATCCCGGATAATCATATGAAAAATGTTAATGGATGATAATCGCTGTACCTACCACATGATACAGGAGGAATTTAACATTTGATTCTCAGCCATATATACAAAATTATTCATGAAGAATTACATATGAAAAAAGCAGTTTGCGTTGGGTTCCCCATAATCTAACCGAGCACCAAAAAGAGGAGCGTATCAGAATCAATAAAGAAACCTTTAACTTGCTAAATGATGGTGGACACCGCATCAATTCTGAAATTGTAACGGGTGATGAAACGATCATACCATTTCTTGATGCTCCAACACGTCAAGAAAGCAAAGCATGGGTCCTTGAAGATGATCCCACTCCAACAATGGGGAAAAGACAACGAGCAATGAAAAAAGTAATGCATGGCGTTTTCTTCAGAAATACGGGATTAGTCAAAGCCATCAAGTTGGAAGGACAGAAGACAGTAATAGCAAACAGGTATACTACTGAATATCTTTCAAAAATTCTCCAAGAAGTTAATGTTAAGGGACTAATGCTTCACCATGACAATGCATCCTCCCATACACCCGGAATAACAGTTAGGTTTCTTAAGCAAAAACAAATTAAAGTGATAGAAGATCCACCTTATTCTCCGGATCTAGCTATGTGTGAGAGAGACTTTTGGTTATTTTTTAATCTAAAAAATTAACTTACATTGACATCGTTTTCATTCAGAAGAAAAGATTGATATGGCTATATAAGCTCATTTTTTCATCAATTCCTATAAATGAATGGTTTGAGGCATTTAATCTGTAAAAAATTCGTCTACAAAAGTGCATTGATGCTGGAGGAGACTACTTTGAACACACCTAAAATTTTGTAAGTATACCTTTAAAAACCTAGGAGTATCTCAAAAATTTCAGAGTGACCCTCGTATTTATTTTCTTGTAGTCATTTGTTTGTCCTTGTCAATTAATACATCTGCTATACTATACAAATAATTGGAATCTTTCGTTGGTTGTTTTTTCCCACGTAAATTTGCACCAATATTTACACAGGAATTCCAAAAGACAAGATAATTTAAAACATGTGTGGTTGGTTGTTTTTTCCCCCACGCAAATTTGCAACAATATTTGCACAGGGATTGCAAAAGACAAGACAATTTAAAACATATGTCTCTTAAGAGAAACAAGACAACTTTACTATGTTTTAGTGCAGTCCTGTGGGTTATATTATCATATTAAAATACATCTAAAAAGAGATCTTTTTTCATTAAAGTAGATAGTAAAACTTATTAAACAAAGGAATATTTCTCAGAGAATTGTCTTTTTGGTAACAGATAGAGCTATGAAGTGTGGGACGGATCTATAAGCGACCCTATTACTAATTCTCTTGGGGAAACTTTGGGGCTAGCATTCGCGTTAATTCACAGCCTCTCAAGAAGAAAAACCTTGATATTTAAATTAGTTTGACTATATAAATTCAAAGTTTTTTAAATGTAAGATATTATAGAAGGAGCAGGAGAGCTGTTGCGGTGATTCGTAGGTGAGAATATTTCATTTTTACAACGTGAGTTAAGGAAGGAGTATCAAAGATAATAAATTAGTGGATTAAGGATCTAAGATAGATTGAATCAGATCGCTTGCGCTTGTTCACTTAGACTTGTTTACTTAGAGTTGTTCACTTAGAATAGATTGCTCTCTTTATATATCACTCCTAGGGTCTCCTTTTGTAGTTTCACTGTTGATTGATTAAGTGTGTTTGAAAAGTAACAAAATAATAATTATTATGAAAGTTTCTGGTGATGCTTTGTTTCACCCCACACCCTTAGGTAGGCAAGACGGTGAAGAAGCGGCTCCAAATAGCCTCGCTCACAAGTGGAAAGATTCAATCACACTGCAAATAAAAAAAGAAATAAAAGTTATAAGGAATAAGAAATGCTGTAAAAATTCAGAATGCTGTAATGCGAGACATGCATATAAAATTTCTTTTATTCTCATTTTGCTGCATTTTAAACAATAAAAAGTGAAAAATCGAACATAAAATGAAAAGAAAACTGTTATTTTCTTTTTCACATCTTTCGTTTGGCCCTATATTTCGAGTTCAGAAAGGAAGCAGCTCTTGATTTTACGCTGCCATCATTCACACCTGCTGTTGCATACTTTACAGAAGCGAGCGAGTTTGAAAATGCAAGCATTCCTATGGAAACCAAAAATGATCGTAAGCAAAAATGCAATTGGGTCTTGAAAATTTTACAAATGCGTTGCATTGCTCTTAGAACTCCGTCACCTGTTGAAGGGTAATACAAATCTGCCTTCATTTTCATCATGAAAATTTAAAAATGGACATTTATCTGTAACAACTGATGCTAATTTTTTTCTTTTTCATAAAAGGGATTTTGGAGACTCGTTTGTTTTTCAAATGCTAATGTGGATTTCCAAATGCCTGATCTAGAGCAAAAAAAGGTAAAAAGTTTATTTTCAGTGGCGTAAAGTTTATTTCAGTGGCGTATTTCTGGGCTCCCTTTACCCGCAACTCCCGCATTGTGGGGAAAAGTGGCCCAGGATTCTAGGGGGCCCGAAGTGTGATTGCCGCAAAGTACCTACCCTTTGTAAAATCCAACTTGGGGCCCAAAACCTGACTTTGTAGAGGGGCCCAAATGTTCTCCGTTACGCCACTGTTTATTTTACAGATTTTCGTTGAATACTATTTTTATTATATATATATAAGCAAATAGGCATCAAATATTTATAGAAAATTTTCATTATAGCTATGTATTAAAATTAATAATTACTCAAAATTCGAATCTTCTTCATAATCCGAAAACTCTATTTCGAAATGCTTTTTATCTTATCTTTTTTTCTAAAAGATTAGAATCATTATTTTGAAAAATGATTTTATAATTCCTCGTTAAAAAGGTTAAACTTTAATTTTTTTATTAACTTTTTTTGCGATTGCAAGTAACAGAATATCATAATTGCTTACAAGTGATTTACTAACCGGTTTCAAATATTTCCTAAGCAATGATGTCATTTCTATGAAAACAGTCATACCTCCATATAACGAACCTCTATTTTGCGAAATTTTCTTTTTTTGCGACTTTTTCCTGGAACCAAGAACATTTTACTATTTTCTTTGTAAAATAACCTCCAAACACCGAAGTGCATTTTTAATATAATGAACTTTTTCTCTTGTGATTCAATTTTATTTCTCCCTATTTTAAAAATATTTCTGGATATTTTTCAAATTATTTTCCCTTTTAGTACATTTTTTGGTGCTTAAATGGCCTTGAACTGCCTTTACCAGGTGCCTAACTCAGCTACAGCAATGAAATTGCCGTAATTTTTCAATATAAAAAAAACTCAAGTAAAAACATTTTTTATCAGTTAATAAATTTAAGGACGCATGTGGTAGGGTATGCTTAAAATCACTGGTTATATAAAATAATGTATATTTTAAATTACTCGTAATCTTAAAAATAGAAAATGTCGTTAAAATTCATTAATTTTAATATAGTTATTTTTTTAAATTCAAAAATACAGTTTATTCCTGAATAATGTTTTTTTCTTGTTCTTCTTGCAGATTTCTTTTTGATGGGTAAGATACGTAAAATGAATGGATATTGATTTAAAAAAATTGTGAATAATTACTTTGTTTAAATAATATATAGTGTTTATGAATATAAAATTTCTTTTATGTGATCTCTAAAGTATATTAAAGGATGACTCTCTATTTAAAGAATTTTCCATATTACGGAACTATTTTCTGATTTTAGCGACTTCGTTAAATAGAGGTCAGACTGAAATCTATATTTCCTTTCACTTGAACACGCGATTCTTTTTACATTAAGTTTTTCCCTGTTCTTCCCTACATATAAAAATCTTGAGTTTGAATAATTCCCTTTCTTGTATTTTTACTCTTTGGGCAAAGTGCATTCTCCAGATTCAGTTGATATTGATAATTCTCTTGATGTTCAGTTTAAATAAATTATATTATCAATATCAAAAAGTGTATTTTTTTTTTTTGCTCCACTACAAAAGAAAAAGAATACCATCTCACCTTTATCTTTCAGGTATGTGTAGTATTTTCTCTGGAATCTAACATAGTGTGGGGACATCTTAAGGCGGTTTTAATTTGTCTGTAGCTATTAAGAATTTTCATCATTCCTGGATCAAATAAGTATTCTTTTCTCATTAACATTTGTTCACAAAATCTCACACAGCAAAAAGCAACGACGCAAACACACTCGGAGAGAAGACAAAGGACAAGAACGTTCTTTGTCTAATTCCAAAGATCTTAGCTTCTATACTTTTCTTATCGAAAGCTTCTCGAATATTCTTTAATCAAATAATTTCCGGGATTTTTCTCACTGATTGGTCATGTTCGGTTTCAGATGTAATACTGCATCATTTCTCCAGGAAATGTGTCAGCATAGCAATTTTTAAAACAATAAAATTGTAGGTAAAAAAATGTTTCTTTTTAGGCGGATAAAAAAAAAGTATTATAAATATAAAATTAGCCCCCTAAGTCTCGGAAGGCTCAAAGCCATCAGAAATTAAAGTAAATCCTTTGAAAGAAATTTAGAATGGAGGATTATTGCATATTTATGTATTGAAAACAAAATAATTCCTGTGAGGTACTAATATCACATGGGTCTTACAGAAGTAAACAATAAATAATTTAAATAAATTAAAATATTTATTGAGAAATGTGTGAAATTCATTGATACAAAATGAAAAGTCTCTTAAAAAAAGTTACACAGAAAAATAGTACGCTTCTCTCTAAAAATTTTACTTTATTTTGATGCATTTGTGACGAATCTATATGCGTCCTTCCACTAACCCTCTGGGGGAATTCTTTTGGGCCAGCATTTTCAACCAATCTTCTCCGAAAGGCAGAAAACGTGATATGCAAATTAAGTTTAATTTATATATTCTTTATTCGTGAGTTTTAGAGTTAGTGAATTGAGAATAGATTGGAAGTGAAGTGAATTGACAGTGAAATGTATACGTACACAAAGTAAGAAAGCCAGAAGTTGGATATTAAGAAAGTGAATAAGATTAGCTAGCGGGAAGTGTTAAAGTCAACTTAAAGTAAATAGAAGACTGCAAGATTTCAGGTACTGTGATCTTAAATTAAGTCGATGTTTAGAAGGTTAAACTAATAGTGCGGTCATTAAATACGTAAGCTCTGTGTAAAGTAATATTAAAGGTAGAGCTGCATGATTGAATATATTTTACCCAGCGCAAAACTCGTCTCCCTCTTGCTCTATTACTGATTCGAATTATCTTGTTTAAAGTGTTGATTTTGTCTGAGTTGATTATAATGATAAATAAAATAATTGGATTTCATCATATTGTAAAATCATTTAGTTCCTTCCACACCGCTAGCTGGGTCAAAAGGTAGAAGGAACGTGAACACGTTTCACATTTTTAATAAAATATTCTATGAAAATATACATTTATTTTACCATCAATGACGCTATAACAATAAAAATATCTGAACACTTTAAATATTAGTTATTTTTAAAAGAAAATTATTTAAAAGAACTGAAATAATTAAAATAAAAAAAAAATAGAAATATCTTGAATAATATATTGTCATAAAGATATTTTTTTCAAAGAATATTCTCTCAAAACAAAGTTTACTTACATTTTAAAAGCTTTTTATATGAAAAAGTTTACGATGCTTTTAAAGAAAAAGTATTACTTTTGGAATTTATTTTTTTTCTATGAATAATTTTCTTTTTACATTGCTCTTTTTTTCGTATTCTCTGTTTGAAATTAAAGCTTTTTCCAAGTCGGAATTCTTGTCTATAAATTTACAAAAATTTTTTAGGAAACTTTATTTACTGAGCACTTTATAGAGGTATAAGACTTTGACGAATTAAAAACTGAATTACGATTTAACAACAAACTTATTTTTTTATGAAAACAAAGATTTTGTTTGACATAGGTATTTCAAAGAACTTAAATATTCAAGTGATTCTCCATCTTAAAAGATTCTTTAGAATTAGATGTGTAAAATTCAATTCAAAATTGAAAATTTTTATTCATAATGGATATTTTTTTTGATGGCTCACAATTATTCTTGAATATTCTGATTAAAATTTTTTCGTGTTCGTGTTCAACATACTTATACTTAAAATAAACTGCAAAATTTTCTGTTGTGAAAGCAAGATTAGAGGTCCTCCTATTTTTCTAAATTTTGTTTTCAATAAATGGTGAATAAACGGTGGATTGAAAAAAAAAAACTCTTAAGGTATCCGTACACCTTCAAAACGTCATTTTCGCCAAAATTTTCGATTTTTGATTTTATTTTAAAATTTGAACTTTTTTCTTTAAAATGGTGCTTAAATTTTGTTTGTATCTAATTTAGAACTTAAGTTATGGGGATTTGAATTTTATTCGGTAGCTACTTTTTGAAACCGGAAGTACAAGTCTACATTCCGGAAGTTGAAAAAATGTTTGTTTACATTTTTATTTTACAAAGTATCGCTTAAATATGCAATAGTAGAAAATTTATACACTTTAAAATGTGAATTTGAGTTTTCAGAATCTTCAAAAATATAATTGGCAACAGGTTTTTACTAATATTTTTATCCAGAATCTGGCAGGAAAAGAGTGTCTTATTGTTTGTTTACATTTGCTTACGATTGCGCAACACTTGAAAAGTTTCTGTTAAATCCTTTTTTATTGCCGAAAATTTTAATTTTTTTCATTTAAAATGGGAAACTTAAAATGCATAATTAGTGCAAAGAGAAAACGACACTCTGTGCTAATGGATCTCTAATAAAGATTCAAAATGTAGCCTCAACATCCACCAACGCCAGTTCTTGACAAGATCAAATGCCTGTTGCTTTTGATGAAGAAAGCTAAGAGCATGAGATAAAACACTCTACTGAAAAGGAAATTATAGATACTGATGTCCTCTTAAATTTTTTACTTTGTTGCCAAGATGTTTTGAAGAAGGCTATGCTAGCCTGATTCAAGATATGTTTTGTCATAAATTTTATAAGGTGTAAATATTGTAACTTTTAATAGGGTTTTCTAGCCCAAGAAGACTTTAAACTGTGCTGAATTAAATGCAAGATTTGTTTTGGTATGAAATTAAAGGTAGGAAGGTTTTTGGCTGGTTTTAACATTGTGGTACGTTAAATTTACCCAGGGCTCAGTAAACTGCGTACACTGGATCATGAGAACTAACTCTGTCTGTGAGTCTTCCGAGTACTGAACCATCAGAAAAGCAGGCTTCTATGTTATGGTGCTACATCCCTTCATAAAATAGCTTGAAGGTGGTGTTTCAGTGCTGACGGAACATGCGCTACTTGTGGGGTTTACTGGTAAAGTAGTGGTGACATTAAGATAATGTCGTCATATTGCCCCATCTGCAGAAGATTTCTAAATGCTAAAAGCATTGAATCGGAAACTTTTGCAGCAGATCACGTATATGCCAACAATTTCACAAGGTCTGCCGTTAAATGAAGCTGTTTGCAACTCAGACTTCCAACGTTTTATTGTAAGGAAGGCCTTAAATATGCACAATATTATGGATGAGGGATTCTAAGGATTTATTAGTGTCAAAGATAATTTATGGTAAATATAGGATCACAAACATGAAATGCACTCGGTCATGTTCAAAGAGAGTAGGTGGAGATGTGCATCAAACTAAAGTCAAAAATAAAACTGTCTGGTAAAGGTCAAACTCCTGCTTTTATTGACTCGATTCAAACATATATATGGGATTGTTGTTCTATAATGTTGAAACCTCTGGTCTTCAAAAAAATGGTTATGTGGCCCTGTTTCATTGCTCAAATATGCCAAAAACCCATGCATGGACAGAGTAATCCATCGGAATAAGATAGCTGTGTTATTTACTAGCCAGCGAACTATCTTGGCCAAAAGCCAAAAGAAAAATATAAGGTTTATCAATGAAGTGTTAAACAATTAGCCTACATATTTAGAATTTATGTACCAAGAACTACTAACTAAATGTCTGCATGGCAAAACAAAAGATGTTTTAATGGCATTATATGACAGAGGAAGTACCGAAAGAAGTTTTCTGTGCCCTCAAACCTTAAAATCTATTGGCATTGATACCGTTATAGAATTTAAAAGATAGGTACGTTGTGTTGATATTTTAAAACTTATACACAGAGGACAATAAAAAAATTTTTAAAAATTTGTTACACACATGCTCCAAATTTTGACTGCCAGTATTTAAGTTATAACTAAAACCATATAAAAAATTTGGTGAGAAAAAAATGAATAGTTTTTAAGAAATTTAAAATTTTTTAAAAAAATTTAACGATAATTTCAAAATGTTCCATGCATTTTGATTTTTTTTAAATTTCATATTTTTAACTGATTTAACTTCTTTAAGCAATTCTTTAGAAATTTAGGCATGTAAAGTAATGTTTTATATGATAATTTACAAAGTATGGGTAAACGCAAATTTTTATATGAAATTTTCAAGAATTTTAATGACTTTATACATAAAAAACTTTAATTTCTTCTTTCACCCTATCACTATTACTAGAATGCATCCAACAAGTTATAATTACATATTAGAAGAATACTTTTGGAAGGTTTTGTTATAATCGGACAAAAATTGCAACGCATGGAACATTTTGAATTTTGGTTTCGAGGCAAATTTTTGATTTTGAGAAAAACAGCTTTTTTTATTTTAAAGGAAATTAACTTAGCTTTTTATAAAAAAAATGAAGATATAAATATAAATTTGAAATAGAAAAACACTAATATCATAACAAATGTAAGATAAGTGCAGAATCTATACATATAAGTGCAATATTTATTGTAACAGTCACATCGACATGTGGTACCCATAGTGATAAAAATTGAAAAGTAAGCTGGAACTTTCTAATAATATCAGAAGTAAATTAGCAGAATGTATTCCATTATTATTTCATCTCAACCGGATAATATATTATATATTTCATAAATCACAATAAGTAAAAATAAAGTATTTCAATAGGATTAAATTACAAAAATTCAAAACAGTTTCGAGGCAAATTTTTGATTTTGAGAGAAACAACTGTTTTGATTTTATAAGAGAAAATAACTGATTTTTTTAAAAAAAATTAAAGATATATAAGTATAAATTTGAAAAACACTAATATCATATAAACATAAGATAGGTGCAGAATATATATATATATATATATATATAAGATTCTGCATTATTTTTTGTAACAGTCACATTAGTACGCGTGGTATATATAGTGATAAAAATTGAAAAATAAGCTAGAACTTTCTAATAATATCTAAAGTAAATTAGCAGAATGTATTTCATCAACCAGATAATAAATTATATATTTCGTTAATCACAATGAGTAAAAATAAAGTATTTCAATACAATTAAATTATAAAAATGCAAAACAGTAATAAATTCAATTACACATAAAAAGAAAACTGTCGCTAAGTCTGAAAAAAAAATTAAAAAGCACCGGCATTATAAGCTACATCTTTATTAGTAGAATTTCTTTTCCTTTTCTCTCTTTTCACAGAAATGTTTTGAGAAATGCGTCGTTTATCCCGTCTTTCAGCAATAGTCAAAGAAAAACTATCATTTAGGTTTGAGTCCTCTTTTGATTCAAGTGATTTCACGTAGCCCAAATTGTGCTTTTCGACGGCATCCGTAACTGCTATTTCTAGCCTCCTTTTGGACACGAATACCTCTTTTGGGCATTTTCGCAAAATGCAGCTATGCAGACTTTCATTACAATTCTGCGTCTTGCCTCCTACGCATCTGTCAAGAATGGTGACCGAAGCTAAACGTTGGGTGTACAGGCATAATTTTTTCAACTATTTGTTGTGACAAGCAAGTTCTCATTGAACTATGTGACCCTGGGGTTTCACACATATTTGGCCATTGCTTTTTTATAAAAACACCCTGATGATTCCCCTTCAGGACACTTACCATGCGTAGGCTTTTCGTCAGGTGACGAGCAATGCATCAGGCTGGCATATATAGCAGTTTTCATTTTTTGGGTATTAGGAAGGTTATCTTTTATTGCTTTTCTGTAGTAATTTTTCAACTTTGTTATGTTTTTATCTGTAAGGCTTCCTTGCTTACGCCCACCAAGAGTCACCTTCTTCACCTTCCACTCTTTTACTTTTTGCGTAACGATGTGCCTAGCCTTTTCGCAACATGATTTAAGCACTCTTCCTTTTCGATTTTCACGCCAGAACCATATATTTTATTTTCTGACAAAAATTGAAAAGTTTTTGAGTCGCCATCACTCAGCATGGAAACGAATCTCATTTGGCAATCACTTATTGACCATCTCCACATAATTAGTGCAGCATGCATCTCCCTGGCTCCAAACGTTCCATCGAAATTTTTGTCACACTCATCCATATGTCCTTTTTGCCAAATGTGAAATTCTGCACTATCGGCTCCCATATCTCGACCAGTAATTACGCAATTATGACAGTATTTCGACAATATTTCAAAGTCAAGGCCAAGTCCACTAAGGACATAGATGATTATTCCTAATCCTAGGTTAGATGTATGTCCTCGCTTTTGCCATGTACCGTCATATGACACATTCACATCAATGATTTCCTGATACTTTAGAGAAGAATCAACTTTTATGTGAGCTTCTCTAGCTGCTTGACGTGACATTTCGAGCATTTTTTTCTTCACTTCTTTGTTTTTAACCGATAAGTTGTGCATGCATTTGGCAAATGTTTTTCTGTCCATTGTTGGCATGTTGAGCACAGATGAAAAAGTTTCCAAAGCAGCATGCCCTCTGCCTATGGATAGGAAGGCACTCACCAGCTTGCTGTTAATATCATGTGAATTTTTAGACTCCTCTTGGAAACTTGAATACACACTTCCATAGCTTTCATGGCATGATTCACATAAAAGTTCCATTTTTGTAAACTATCCCATGGATTGGTATTGTTTTATAACAAGGGCACAGTTTGTACAATCTTTGCAAGGAACTTTTTGCAATAGTTCAGAAAACACAGCCTTGTGGGTGAAAATATAACTTGCCTCAGGTTGGGAAGATGTACTTGGGTCAGATAATGGATCCCTCTGTAATATAAAACTGTTTTTTTTTCATCAACAGTTTCAGGAGATTTCTGCCATCGCTTCTTGCTGTTTTCAGACATCTTCCTCCTTTGGTAGGACCTTCCTTAGGTTTTCTGTATCTCGATTATATAAGATCCATACTAATAATTTTAAACAACAAATGCGATTTAAAAAGAGCTTTAGTTTTGAAAAGAACTTTTTGTTTTGGTAAAATCAATATAAGGTTTGAGTAAAGTTGAACGAAAAATGCAAACCGAAGTTTGAACGAATGGTAAACAAATAACGTCAATTTAGGTCTCAGATACAGTTAAAACAAAGTGTTGCCAACCTGAACTTGATAAATTAACATTTAAAAAAAATTAGTGAGGCTTTGTCTACAGTAAATAAAATTTTTCCTGTCAAAGTGCATGACAGCTACAATAGCATGACATTAGAAAATGTAAACAAAGGGGCGTGGTCATGGATGACTAATTCGAAACTACCTATAACTCAGTAAAAAATGCATAAAACCAAAAAAAATTTTTGCGTTTCATAGAGAGGCTAATAAAATATTATAAACAGCAAAAAAAAATAATTTTTTTCTCTCGATATTTTGGATAATTTTCCACATTTAATTTTTTAACTGTCCACTGTAGCCTTAATATAACTCCTGGTTATTTTACTTTAAAATCGTACAAACATCTTGACGTTAATAGAATTAACGATGCAGAACGTCATTCAACACCAAATGTAAAGCAGCGTAGAAAAATTTTAAAAGCAACCAGGAAAAAAAATCAAAGTTTTAGAGAGTAAAGAGGGTGTTATTGATAAATCAGGGGCATTTTAAATATATCTAATTGTGTTTAATATTAAAAATTGCAGTTTAAAGTTTATTTCTGATTTATCTCAAAATGCATTTTTTTAACGTATTGGCATCTGATAACGTAAATATCAGAAAAAGTTGTGAACCAAATTAATTTAAATTTTACAAGTACATTTATTTTATAGATTTAAAGAACCCCTACCACATTTCCATGATTATAGAGTTGATACGTTTTTAGTAACTAAGGTGTATATCACGTCTCGTAATAATTTTTAGTGATTTTTCAATGTTCTTTTACTTGAACCTTGATAAAAATTCTAATAATTTGATTATCATTAGGAAAATAGTACCAGCCCCCAAAAATGTTATGATGATCAACATCAAATTTACAGAAAAGTGATATTTTTGTTTTTTTCATTTGACTTATGTGCGTTATTCTAACAATGAATTTAATTACAATTTTCACTATGTTTTTCTCTCTAAATTTTTTTTTGTGCTGTAAGTAAAATATTAAAAGTATTTTTCATAGTTTTAAGTTATGTTTCATCTGTAAAAAATATTTTAATAGCAAATATTACAGTTTTAAAAAAAAATTTCTTTGAAGGTGTACAGATAACATAAGTCTCTTTGATTAACTTATATTTTTTTTTAAAAAAAATTTTCATACCTACATTAACTGTCTTTACTTCTGTGTTGGTGAACTCAAGATCAGTTTCAATTCACAATTAATTCAGATGATTTTTACTTACACACAAATAAATGTTCTTTATCTCAGTGACAAAAAAAAAAAGTGCAAATATTTTCTTTCTCTAATTATTGAATTAACATTTTAAATTTTAAATATAATTAGGATTATATAGAAGGGTAAGTATATATATATATATTTAAAAAGTAAAGGGACTTTTGCAATTTCTCTTTCCAAGATTTGGCAACAGCGCTAGTATCTAGCACTGAATGAGTTGTGGCGTAACGGAGAATATTAGCCCCCCCCCCTTCTGCAAAGTCAGGTTTCGGGCTCCAAGCCCAAATATGTATTTGGTGTCAGTCAGGCCTTGGACCCCCTAGAATCCCTGGACCCCTCAAATGCGAGGGGTGCGGTTGTACCTTACGCCACTGTGAATGAGGGGTAGTTGGCAAGACTTCTATACAACGTGTCACTCGTTTTTCCGCGTAGTCTTTAGAACGTAGCAGGATGTTCAACATGGCAGCTCCATTGCCGATCTGCGCCAAGGAGGAAATGAGGGCAGCGATTCTCTTTCTCTTTGTGGGAGGTGTGACACCTGTGCAGGATACTAGCCATCCTTTCCATCACCATACCCTGAACGACTTACACACTGTCTTCAATGGTTGACGTCGATGGACTGCTCGATCTTTCATCGTCACATAAAGTTCTTCCCTGTTTGAAGCGCTTTACCCATTCGTAGATCTGGCTTCGAGATAAACACCTGTCACCGTACTGTGCTTCCATGCGACGAATAATTTCCGCATTTTTCACATCTTCTACACACAAAAATCGTATCACTTTCTTCCTTTCCTCCTTGGTGCAGATCGACAATTGAGCTGCCATGTTGAACGGTCTCCTACACTCCAACGACTACGAGGAAAGACGAGTGACACGTTGTATCGAAGTGTTGCCGATTATTCCTCATTCAGCCTTGGATACTAGCACTGTTGCCAAGTCATGGAAAGAGAAATTGCAAACGTCCCTTTACTTTTTGAAATTCCCTCTTGTAAACAAACATGATTTTATACAAAACAGACGTAAAAGGATGAAGTGTCTGGCTGCTTTTGGTGAAAGATTTTTTTTGAGAGTTTGGCGACATTCCCCACAATCGCGGGGGGAGGTTACTATTTTTTTGAGAGAGAAGGTAGTTGACCTTCGAACCAGATGGTGAAAGGCCAGGAGAGTCTCTTAGTTTTGTAGCGCGAAGTCCCTGGACCGAAATTTGTGTTAAGGAAAGCGAGTTCCTTTGTTTTATCCCGACGTACTGGGTTGGGTTTGCTGTAGTAAGAAGAAATAGTTTCTTAGATTTTGTGTTAAGCGCGGCGGATAGCGCTGTGATTGATTCTATTAAGAAAAGTCTGTTTCGTTTTGTAATGATTATTTTATGTCTAAAATATTTTTCTATAATTTACATGAATATACATTCACTTAGGTGTAAAGTATTTAAAAAATCTGATTGTAGTAAAAAATAGCAATCAGTATTGCATAATTTGCAATAAAATGAATCAATAAGAAAATTATAAGACAAAAAATTAAATTTCATGAATTGCTATCAAGCTTGTCATTTATTCGGTTCAAATAGTCTATGATCCTAAAATTAATTCATTGCAACGGAATGAATTCTTTTAAAATATTCATGAATATATACAATGCATTTAAAAAATTGTAACAGTATTTTAAAGTACGTACTTTTTTGTTTTTTTATCTTTGTGATTATGCTTGTTCTTAAATAAATCAAGCAAAAGCTGTAGAATGGAAATCATGCAGTTTACATCACTCTTCCTACAAACTTTGAAGGGTTATTGATATTTACTATTTTGTATGCATTGAATATGAGATATTTTCCAGACTGCTTTTAGAGCAATTGATCTGTATATCATCCAAAGAAATATTCCAATTTTTCCTGCTGAAGGAAAATGGAAATGATAAAAAAATATTGTAAATCTGCATAGATTTTGAGATAGTTATTAGAAAGTGCCATAAAACGAAAAGTCATAAAATACTGTGATAAACTATAAAGATAGAAATAAAAAATAAGCAGTTTATATGCAAAGCCAGCATTTCTTGGCATTTATTTTACAAGTATTTTCTTAGTTTTCATTTGTTCTTTTCTTTCTATGTTTTAAAAAATAAGAACAAAAAAGTATATAAAATGTTTTTTTTTTTACTTTCGTTTGGCTTTATTTCAGTTTTCTTTAAGCGAAACAATCCTTGATTTTATGTTACCATTACTCACACCTGCTTTCGAGCATCTCAAACGCGATTCAAAAATGAGACTGCCGAATCGTAATCGCTACTGTGGCAAAAATTATCATAAGCAAAGATGCAACTCAACGCTGTTTCAACAACTCCGTAACCTGTTAACGTAGAATTCGAAATTTAAACAGTTTATTAGGAATTTTATAGTATATTCTAATATCTAGAATTTCATATAAATATTTGGTGCACCAAAAATATTGCCCTAATTATAAATATTTATTGTAGTCATCGCTTTATTGCATCAGGAGGTTTGCTTTCATTTTCTCTTGAATCGACGCCATGATGTCTTACTAATGTTCCTCCGAGTCACTCTTGGAAGTACATTCGCGCCATATACTGCACAATAAAACTACTAAACCTGACCTATCCAAAGATACCAAAGTTACAATACTATTTTAAGTGATTATTTTGTAATAAATTTTTATAATTAAGGCAAGGCTTTTGATCCACGCTATATCTTTCGCATACATAGAACAGAGTCGGGTATCATGGAATATTCGAGTAATATGGAATACCGAGTTTTTAGCTCCGTTTATAGCAGCTAAAGCGTGGGAAAAGATTGAACTGTTGAAGAAAGACTCTAATGATGTATTGCAGTGAAAATTGGCCACTTGTTGTTGCCATCCCATTTGCTAAAGAACAAAGTGTGTTTTTGCGGTTTTCAAAAGTTTTTGCTGGTAAGCTTGCAAACATTTTAACCTTTTAGTACATATGTGACTTGAACATTAAAATTAAACATAATGTACACTAAAAGAATTGTAGTTTATATATTTTTTAATACTGTGGTTGTTTTTTAATTAACAATGATTTGTCCTTCAGTTTAAAGGTTCATTTTCCAAGATGACGTATCAGGTATTATAAAATATATGCCTAGTATTCCATAATACTCAATGTGTAGCATTTAGCGGTGAACTCAAGGAAGGAATCCCCAGGTCCAAACCCCCCATAGCCCTTGAGTTTTTTTGATTGATTATAATCCTATGTATACAGTCAATAAAATTTAATTAAGTATTTGTTATTGATAATTATTTTTATTAATTCATGCTAATTATTTATTCAATAATTAATTTTTTACCATTTTATTGTTCCCGAAAATCGACAAAATCAAATGAATATGTTGGGCGTCCTATTGGAGCGTGATACGAAAAGGGTGGAATTTCGACCCTGGACCTCCCCCCCCCCCAACTCCCCTGAAAAATTCCTGAAAGCGCCACTGGCAGCAATGGATCGTTCCATTCCGATGTACCATATATGATAGACTTCATGTCAAGAAAAAACCAGAAAACACAGACACTGAATGTGTTTCCTTTGTAACAGAAAATTCTCCGAGGACCAACGAGGGAAATTTGGTTTCAATGCTTCAACTGTTTTCTGAGGGCTCACTTTGATTGTACTGGGGCAGAGAAAGATTATATTTGTGCCTTTTGTAAATAAACTCGAAAAAGAAAAAAATAACGAGTATGCTTTAGATCACTCGACTGAAGTAAAACTTCCTTAGCTCCATCTATATGTAGTATGTATGTATATATATATGTTTACATATGTATAATATATACATGTATATTCTTATACACATATATTAATTTTCTACAAATATTTAAATTTATTATGGGTTTTCATTGATAAATTAATATTGTTGAATAGATTTTTTATTTTTATTCATTATTTTCATTATCGGATACATCAGTAATTACTGTAGTTGATTGTAAGACCGAGACAATAGGCTTATGATATGAGAAATAAGATACATATGTTTTCGAATGAAAATTAGAAAGATATCTAGAGAAAACTGCATCGATTGTGTTTCCATGTATGGTGGTAGGCTCATTTCGGCTATTATTCATTTTATTCATTTGTAGTTCTAATTTATCTTGTAGAAAGTTCACCACGAGTTGTCTGTCTTCGGTCGCGAAATTAACATTGAAATCTCCTGCTAAAATTAGTCGCAACGTATGATAGTTTTCTCCTAATTCTTCAGAGCCTACTCGACCGTAAATCATAAGTCTTTTATATAAAAACTTTATAATATTATTAACTGTGCTATTGGGCGAAATGTAAACAGCTTCCATTATGATGTTTGTTCCATCGTCCAAAACACAGTAAGCAGCACATATATCACCAATTGATGATTGACCAATATCGATTTCACGAATATATCGTAATAAAATGTCCATGTTCGAAGTTACTATATTCGAGGCATCATTTGATTTCTGATAAATTGCCACTCCTGCTGATCTAACATTTTTACGCTTAAATTTCGCAATACAATTAAAATTCGGGATGTCAACATTTTCATCGTCATTTGACTAGGTTTCTGATAGGAACAAAATATTGCTTGAATCAATTACGGGATCGCTCAAGTCCGACACATGTCTTATGAGACTTTGGCAATTGAAAGTAACCATGGACAACTTTTTTCAGTCATTCATGAAATCAAGAATCGTTCTTCCTATTGTTGACAATGTGTTCAACGATAATTGGCGAAATTCATCTTGTAAAGATATGATCGATGTATCATTTCTTCGAGCATGATAAAATCTATCATCATTGTCTTTTTGGCACTATGCACTATCCTTCAATATTGGTAACTCGTGATAGAGCAACATATAGTAATGGTAGAGAATGAGTCCTTTGATATTCATAAACAACTCCATTGAATGTTCCACCTTGAGATTTATGAATTGTCATGGCACATCGTGATACTAAAGGAAAATGATTTCGTTTTGCATTTATTGTTTTGTTATTATTCATGGCAATGGTACATGTTCTGCGTTCTATTGGGACGGCATGTTTATCATTATGTGTCTCAACGTAACCGGAAGCTTTTCGTCGAAGTTTTTCACCAACTTTTCGTGAATTCTCAAAAGTTAACCATACTCGTGTAACTTTATTTTGTCCGTTTTGTTCAATATGTTCTAATTTACCAACTGCGCCGTTTTCCAATCCATCTGATACATCAATGTTTGTGGTGATAATGTACGATTTAATCCCACAGCCGTAAGTAAATTACTTCAAATATTTTTGAAAAAATCAAGTAATTCTCTTTATTTTTTGATATATTTTTTAATCCTAATATGAAGCATATAAAAAAATAATTTTTTTTTCATTTTGAAGCAAATTTTTTTCTATCTTGCGAAAACATCGAGTTAAAATGTAGATGTGGCATGTGTTCTTGTATTAAAAATCCCCCGACAAGTTTTCCTTACTAATAGAATTCAGAAAAAAAATTCCGCTTTGATTCATATATATCTCATACTTTCTTCGAACCAAAATCTTAAAAATATCAATCTTTATTTATTCGAGCAGATGAATAACTTCCTATTTTCCCGATAGATGGCTCTGCGTCCTAACTGTCACACACTTTTCGTAACGCTCTCGTCACACATTCACCAGCTTACTCCCCAAGTCAAGCGTGCATAAAGACGTTTTACTTCAAAAACTTTCACTTACTTTTAAAATTATGGCTTTTATAGTTAAAAATAACTACGTTTTATGATCTCTTAATTAGTTTTCCAATGGTTTAAGCTACATATTCCATATTACTTGACTTCTTCATCAATGAGGACTACTTTAAGGTGATAAGTTATCAGTCCTTTAGTTTAAAGAGGAGGCTTAAAGACGACTTATATAACCTAGTAACAGAGCCTCCTTGTACGGTAATGCAGGTGTAGGTAAAATGGCAAAAGGTAGAATGCCTTGATCAACAAAAGTAGCAGAGTCCCCAGTTCCTTGCCCCGATCTGTTGGAGTTGCTTGCTTTCATTTGCTTACAGTGTAACAACTTTGTCCAGGCTGTTGGTGTTTGGGGTTTGAGTAGCCATAACCAGTTTGAAATTCAAATTTACTATCCCACTTACTTAACTTAACAACTAAAGGTAGGAAAGGCACTACGCAACTAATTGGGAGAGCAATCACAAGATTTAACAATATTTAAAATATGAGTATAATCTACTCCACTTATTCTTGGAGCACTCTGGTCTTCTACGCTAAACTTCATGGTCAATCACTTACTTGTACTACTTAAGGTCGTAACACCTAAGCTCGCTCGCTCTTGTAACCTATTCTCCAATTATCAATAATTGAACATCCAGCGACTATCCCTCAACTAGCTTTCGACTCTCTTCGCGTACCTAAATGTCCACGCTTAAATATAACAACTCGTTTGAATAATTCAAGTCTTATTCTTCGGGGAAAATTTTCAATGGAACATATAGTTAAAAAGAAATAAATTTACCCAAGAGAATTAGTTGAAAGTTCGCGGATAGAGCCGTTACAACCAGACATGGTTATTTGCAGAAGCATTTATATCGCATTGGAGTGAAAGATTCGTCTTGTTGCCCTCTGTGCCAACAGGGGGATGTGGATGGTGACCATCTCACCATCATTGTTGCTTCAAGGTCTCTTGAAGACAATATTCTATGGACTAATTCTTTTATGCTTCCTCTTCTCTTTATTGGTATACTCGTCAACTAATGGCAGAGCTGCTGAAGATGGGCGTAGGTTAAAAAATATTACTCGACTATTCCATAATACCCTCCATTTATCGTTTTTCTTAAAAATGATTTTTTTTTGTAAAAACTAAGTAAATATTTTTTTTTTTGACAAGTGATAATTCTTTACAATCCTTTATAGTATATCTTCATGATGATTTTGGATATATTTATCAAACACCAGTAAAATTATCTTAAGAAAAGTAAACGGTATTCAATAATACCTGACTTATCTATTCGTAACCTATGCTATTCATTTTCCCTTCCATTTCCATTTAAGTTCTATTGTATGTGTGACGGATCTATACGCGGTTCTACTAATATCTTCTTTTCTCTTTAACAAAATATTTATTTCAACCAACTTTCATCGAGAAACCAAACGTGATTTATGTAAATGAGGTATATTATATAAATTCGGTTTTCGCGAGTTGACAAAAGGTGAAGTAAGAGGTTAGTTAAGTCATGTGAAGTGAAGTGAAGGAAAGTAAAGGAGCAAGTGATTTGTTGACACGTTGTGGTTGACAAGCTGAAGTTGATACGTTAGATGTGTGCAAGTAGGAGTGAACTTGAAGTTTGAGAATTGGTTAAAGATTGCAGAGCATGGAGCCATCGTCAATTGAACAAGCCAACTACAAGTTCCAGTGTAAGAACCGAATTATTAAAGGTTCAGGTACTGTGTTCTTAATTAAGTAAAAGCTAATTATTAGTGTGCGGCTAGTTATTAGTGAGCGCATTTAAGGGAACCAGGACATCATATGCTTTCAAAAAATCGATTTTTCAATTTTAGTTCTAAAAAATAGTGCATATTTTTCTGAACCTAAAAATGTATAATACTTATATGTTTGTTGATAAAATAGCCCTAAAATATGAAAAATAAAAAAGTAAACAAATGACCATGCCCCTTTTGTCCTTAGTTTTTTCACTTTTTCTCACAAAAGCATTTTTTTTTTTTTTTTGCATTTAGGTACATTTTTTAAAAAAACTATTGCACTATAAGATTCTAGATTTTTTATACTTCTATACAAGATGCCTATGCATATAGTGAACCTAATTTTTTTCTATTAAAATAGTGCCTAAATTTTTAAAACTGGTTTTATGCATAAAAAAAAAACAGAAAATAGTAATTTTCCAAATTTCAAAGTTTTATAATTTTTTTAAAGAAACTATACTAAATTTTCACTAAAAAAGTAGGTTCACTGTCTTTTGTGTATTGTTTTATAAATGTTAAAAAATATTTTGCATAAAAAAAAGATACTTTTTAAAAAAATGGTACCTAAACATAAGTATGTATTATGAGTTCTCAAAAATTATGTATTACTTAAATTAAGCAGGGAAAAAAAACTTTTGAGCTAAAAAGTTATTTTTGTAGTTCTACAGAATAATTAAATTATCTTTATTAAGAACGTAAAACATCTAAGCTCTATTGAAAATTTTAAAAGATATATGTCTCCTAAACAAAGGATCTTAATTTTGGCATTTTACACTTCCGAGCATGTCCTGGTTCCTTTAATCTGTTTTAGATTCTGTTGAGGGTCTGTAATAGTATCCCCGTATTAGAGTATCTCACCTCTACACTCTACCATAGTTCATATACATTAATTAGAATTGTATTGTGTCTGGTTGCTATTTGTTAATAAGAATTAATAAATTAATGAGATTGGAAATAATGTCTGTTGATTATTCTATTCCTCCTACACATCTAGCTGGTTTTACAGGTAGACAAGAGGGTTCGGATGTAAGGAGTAACCAGAGGTTACCACATATGTTATATATTTTTTGTTTATTTTCATAAAAGTTTCGTAGAATTACTTTATGCAGCGTCAATGCGAGTTTCTTCCTTTCATTTCACAGTTTAAATTTTTATATAAAAGATAATTTTTCAATTCCAGCATGTTTATTGACTCTGCAGACTCTTTTCTTAATGTTTTGAATTTTTGTTCGGAAGTAAAATTCATATGAAAGGTAATCTTATAGTGCTATATTCTCAAATTTGAATGGAAAAGTGTGCCTTTGAGATATGAAGAAGCGAATTGTATACGAAAATGCAATCAGAATATATGAAATATATAATGTGAATATATTTATTTTGAATCTATGACATATTTAGAAGCTGTATTCAAAAATCTATTGAATGTTATTCATTGATAAAGAATGTAATATAAAATTGTGCAGTAAAACTTAATCTTATATATAAATTTGAATGTCTGTCTGTATGTCTGTTCGGGGTATATACAGATCCACACACCGTTGATCCAATCATTTCAAAAATTTGCTAGGAGCTTCGATTTTAATTCCAGGGGCTGTAAGCATATTGCTGCCAGAAAATATGTACTGAAATTTATTTTAGCGACTATTTTAAAAAAAAAAACCGATTTGCTTAAAAAATAATTTTTATGTGTGTGTGTATGGTCGAAGTCGCCAAATGTTATGATATGCATCCAATAGTAGAAAACTGTTACCATTCATGTTTATTAGAAAATGATTACTGCACATTTGGCAACATCTTTTGATTTGGTAACGCTTCAAAGCCGGTTTTGCCGAAATCGTCTCTCAAAGGCTGTTATGGGGGAGTTAAGAAAAATTCCTTCAATTTTGAACGATTAGATCTACAATCTTGAAGTTTAGCAAGATTATTTATTTCATTGAGTAGAGGTTCCTTTTATAAATCGCTTTTCGGAAGGATCCTGAGGGGTAGGGTTACAGAGACGTAAAAACTAAATATATTTCCGTTTTAGAATTTCAAGTCCTTTTCTTTTGTAATTCTTGAGAGGAGGGCTATAAAATTGTTTTTGAAGGAAATCGAAAGATTAATGCATAGACTTATATAACAATAAAACAAAAAAAATATGTATATAGTCATACACATTATCATGAAATACCCAGGGAAGCCGATGGACAACGGTTGGTTTATTATAAAAAATTATATAAGTTTGAGAAAAATATTCGCTAGTACAAAACTTAACATGAAAATTCACCTGCAGAACATAAGAGGTGAGTTTTTACAAATACCGATTATTTTAAATCAAATCAAATTCACTGTAGTTAAAAATAATTATTTGCCTTCGCATTTAAGTATATACAGTCAGAAAATGTTCCACCAATATGTGAAAAACATTAAAAAGAATTATTTTTTTCTTCATATATTTAACACAAATTCTCCTCAGTAGTTAGCAAATAGAATTGCATTAGAAAAGAATTCTTCTTTTGAAAACCATTCTTATATTATTTTAATCTATCGACTGTATTTCATGAAGTTTAGTTTTTTTACTTATTTTCTTTTTTTTTGGCTACTAAGTTTAAAATATGGTGAACATTTTTTGCTTTAATAGTTTTTTGATTTGTTGTGAAAAAAACTGTTTATGACACCTCTAATTGCTAAAATGGTGTTGACTTTAGATCTTATCACAAACGCATGTCTCGAACAACTCGAGTCTCTTTCGAGCAGCCATTCCAGAAAATTTGTGATAGCGGTTGGTTCCCTCTTACCTCGGAACCCTCTTGTCTACCTGTAAACCCGACTAGATGTGTGGGTAGAAACAGAATAATCCACAGACATGTTTTCAATCTAATTAATTTATTAATGCTTATTATCAATCAGACACAATATAATTCTAATAAAGGTAGCTGATATATAGTAGAGTGCGGAGGTGAGATTCTATAACACGGGGATACTACTACAGACCCTCAACTGAATCTAAGACAGCTTAAATACGCTCAAATATAACTACGTCACACACTAATAAACCAACTTTTACTTAATTAAACGCACAGTACCTGAACTTTTTATGCATCGGATCCTACACTGGAAACTTGCAGGTGCTCTCTTCGGCCTGTTCAATGTCGTAGGCTCCACGCTCTGTAATCTTTAACTAGTTCCACTCCTTTTCAATCTTCAACTAACAACTAATTCTCAAAATTTATGTTAACTCCCACTTGCACACATCCAACGTATCAACTTCAGAGTGTCAACAACAACGTATCAAAAACTTTTTGCCAACTCGCGAAAACAGAATTTATATAATATATCTCCTTTACATAATCACGTTTACTTACTCGATGAAGGTTGGTTGGATTAAATATTTTCCTTAAAGGGGAGACAAGAAGAGATTAGTGGAACCACGTATCGATCCGTCACAAATTTTTTGAGCAGTTGTGAGGGTGAAAAGTTGTCGTAAACAAAACGATACGCTGTGATGCCCGCCGTTCCTTATCTTCACATTAAAACTTTATCGCCAATTTTTCTGATTCGAAAAACGAACATCCATTATTATTTTCTTTGTTCCGATCCCTCTTTTGTTGACGGTCGGCAAAAAATAACATATCGCCAAGGAATCCTCGAGAATGCTTTATGGTCGATCCTTTCAGAAAATACAGTGAGATTATAACAAAATTAAAACAAAGGTTCAGTTAGTTCAGAAGCGAGTTCAGTCGTGGGCTTTGACAGCGATAACAGAGAGAGAAAGGAAGTTAGATTTCATTTTTGTAAGAGTTCTTGCTACTGAAACTGTTAATGCAACCGACTACCCTAAAATTGTGAACTTTGCCAAAAATTGACATTTTTTAAAGATTTTATTTTATATGCCATCTTATTAGCTTTATAAAAATACCAAGTTTATTTTTTTCCGTTCACTAAAACAAAAACTACAAGTGTTTAGCAAAAGCATATGCATTACTTTTAGCAATATGTCATACATTAAAACGCGTTTTACTCGCAAAGTTTTTTTTTTAAATGCTCAGACGGGGTCAGCGATTGCTCCAAAAGTTTTGAAAATAATTAGCTGAAATTTTCTGTGTATGTTCTGTATAATAGTAGAATTGTCTTAACTTTCAGATTTATCAATCACTGTTTTATTACAAAATTTACAGCCCCTTATGTTAATATAATTTTTTTGAGCAATTTCATATTATAACTGAGATAAAATGCTCTAGTTTTTGTAAAAAAGAATATATCTCTTATCCTAAGGTCATTCCAAAAATGAATAACAGCAACACATTAGAATGAAAAAATTGAAAATTTGTTTATAAACCTTTGGTACAGAATGGGCCGCGTTTATGCTTTTTTGTAAATTTTTACCTATTTTTTCCCTTTTTAGTAATAAGAATACCTTTTTCTCTTCTTAATTTTAGCATATTTTCTTAAAATGTACTAAGCAAATCTAAAAATTAAAAAAAAAAAATCCCCATTTTTTTTTTTAAAAAAGTTGTCGCAACCAGTCGGATACCTTAAGAGAGCTGTTTCGAACCGTTGTAAAGCTTGTTTAGAACGATTTCGTTTTGCATTATTGTAAATAATCCGTTTGCATTGTTTCTTTGTGTATGTACTTCGATTTGCCTTCGCGTAGTCATCTGCTTGTCCTTGTCTATTACTAAATCTGTTATTATTCAAATAATTGGGCTTACCAGCTGCTTTTGTTTCACACAAATTTGCAGCAGTATAACTAACTATAATCACGGGGTTTATTTTAGAATTTAATGTGTACTATATCCGAAACTCAAATTTTTTAAAACCACGTTAAATAAATTAATTTAAGGATAAAAAACCCTCTTCGACTCTTTTTTTTCTCTTGTCGATATAATCAAAGAGGGGGGAGGCTAGAAAAATGCGATTAATTTTTAATTTTTTTTTAAGAAAGTGACTTAAATCTAGAACTATTCATCCTGTAAAAACAGTTCAAATGTCAGAATGCCTGTTTAAGATTTCGAAATCACAAGCCATAAAATTTTGCGGAATTCCAGCTGAAAAAAGCAGTGGAATCATTGAAGGAAAGTATTGAAGGAAAAATTTCAAAAATAATTTTAAAAAAATAAAAAAATTATTATTTTTTTTTTAATATTTTGAATAGCAGTGAAATCCGGAAATAATTTTTTCCATCCCAAGAGGGGAAAGTCTTACTTTCAGATGTATTTGTTCTCTGGAGAAATCGATTCTTTTCTTTTCTACGCGTATGAAAACAATCCAAGAAAAAAATTATTGCACTAGAAATCTTAACCTTTGGCTTAAAAAAAGGAAATTAACTGCGTGCAACATGCGCTGGTTGATATCAAATAAAAAATGAAATTTTAACAATGCAAAGAATTAATCGTGTTTCTTTTAGTAATGAAGATAGACATGTTATTTTTATCTGCCCCAACACTTAAAAAATGTCAAAATTAACCAATGTGTAAAATGAGAGGGAGCATTAAGAATTATGATTTCAAACTGGTTTGCAATTCAGTTTTGAGTATTACATTTTTAATGCCTTATATGTTTTTATAATAATAACTTGGATAATTTTTTTGTGAATGTGATGTTAAAAATTGGAATTCCCATAAATTTTTTCTACATACAACTGGACCTCTATTTAACGAAGTCTCTAAATCTATAAAAAAGTTCGTTAGATGGAAAATTCTTTAAACAGAGACTCATCTGTTAGTATACTTTAGAAATCCGATTAGAAAACTTGATAAACTAGAAAGGGTACAATTCTCTGCCACCTGAAACATCACTGGTCTCCGCAATGGCTGCCCAAGGTATATTGTTTTGTATGAAGCTGACTTGCAACCTGTCATATTACGAAGCAGATTCCTATTGGCTAAATACTTTGCCTAGCTCATCAGTTATGGAGACCAGCACAGAACCTCTTGTTAGGCGCTCAACTGGCACAATAATCGTCGCCTTAAGAGAAGAAGTCCACTTCTTTTTTTTTTTTAAGCGAGGGATGGTTGCATAATGAAGTAGAGTATGTCTCTCGGACCCACTGTACGGATGTTGCTGCGTCATTCTATAAACGGGTCTTTTTTAATACTTAATTATCCTCACACACTCACAAGGGCACTCAACATCCAGAGTATCTTAGTTAGCTTGCTTTGGAGACTATTTATAAAGTCCTGTGTGATGCATTACAGATCTATACTGATGGTAGCATGGGAGTAGGCGCTGTTTCGGGAAGTGGAATTTTCATCAAAAAGGGGGATGTAAGAGAAATCCTGACTTCCGTTTAGTATTTCGGGCAGAACTCTTAGCTATTGAGGAGGCTTTGAAATTTTGCTTTACTGAGAGTGTTAATACAAATATTTGAATACTGAGTGATAACCGAAGCTCTATTCAACATCTATCTGAATGGTGTAGGCATGGTTAGAAATTAATAATGAGTATTGTCCAGGTATTAAATAGCTTGAGTGCCAATGTTAAGATCTTTTTTCAGTGAGTACCGTCGCACGTGAATGTCTACGGGAATGAGATTGCAGATGGTTTGGCCCGTGAGGGCAGCTATAAAGATTCTACACATAATGGCTACCTTACTTTTTCAGAAATTGCTACACGGTTCTAACAAGATATCATTTCTTCTTGGAGGCAGGTCCCCATACATGAATGGCATGAAGTAAACCGTCCTGGTGCTGTTTTGCTTGGGACAAGCAGTAGGTGAGATGAAACTACTCTTGCTAGGCTTCGCAGTGAACACACTTGAGCTCAATGACATGTGGAGGGTCTTAAAGTTTACCCTCCTTGTCCGAATTGCAATGTAACTCAAGCCACTCCTGCCCACATCTTGGCTTGTGTTCGTTGCCATAAGAGCCAGCTGCTCTCAAATCCTGCTACAGTTCTTCATTGTTTAAATACACACGGGTTCATGGACTTGATCTAGATGTTTCTTCCAATCAAATGGGATAAGAAACAACACAGAGACCACGTAAAACAACTTTTAAATTCATAAGCACTGTATATTATTTTTAAAAAAGTAATTATTCACACTTTTTTGAAAATTAATATCTATTCATTTTATATATTTTACCCATAAAAATATGCAAATATATAAATAAAAGCCCATTGTCCAGGAATACACTGTATTCTCAACTTAAAAAAATACCTGTTAAAACCAGTTCAAGGTCATTGATTGCCATAAATTGTACTAAAAAAAAGTATAATTTGAAAAATGTCTCGAAACGTTTTAAAAATATGGAGGGAAAAAATTCGAATCACTCAAGAGAAAAAGTTCGTTAAATAGAAAATGCACTTCGTTATTTGGAGGCTATTTTACGAAGAAAACAGCAAAATGTTCTTGATTCCAGGAAAAAATTCGCTAAGAAGAGCATTTCGCAAAATAGAAGTTTGTTATCTGGAGGTCTGAATGCATTTTGAATTGAAGATGCATGCAAAAACGTGATTAGTTTAACTTTTATTATCTATTTATTTGAAACAAATAGTTGCCGGCCTTTTTCTTTGGTAATTACACCACTACTTTGTTATAAGACAAAGCTCGAGCCTGAATTCTAATTATATGTTAATATCAATCAGTACAATATAATCTAATTACAATGCAAACCTCGTTGTGAGAATGAAACTCTCTTTTAGCTATCTTTCATTTACCACATCTGACTGAGACTAAAAATTATAAGTTTGTACTTAATAATTTATTATATCGTTAGCCTTGTTATCAGAATGGGTAACTCCACAAAGGAACTAATTTGATATAGGAGTGCTGCGAGCCAAGTTGTTGTTTATGTTTACCAAGATTGGCGATAACATGACAAAATGGTTACCTTAATAGTTTTATCGTGGATATAATGTGGTCGCACCATTGGAATAACGTTTATCAGAGTTAATTTTTATTGTTTTTCTCCCCGCGGTATCCCTATTAATTTCACACACACAAACACAGAGACCCACACACATGATTTTAATTTTATTTCCTAAAATTTAACCATTTCCATTGCATTTGTTCTTTAAGCTACTATTTCAGTCTTCTGTTGTATTTTGTGCTATTTTCGAATATGGGGATTTTTAATATCATTGGTGAGTACCAAGATATTTTTTTTAAAAGAATGAGTGCTGTGCTTTTAATTATTGCTATAAATTTCACATTTTCACTTTATTTTATTTTTTAATGATGCTTTTTTTGATGTTCCTTGTTCGATGAAATTCATTGAAGAACTCGCAGTTTTTGAATCATTGCAAGTTTTCACCACTTCTATTAATTGATATTCACTGTTAATTTTTCTTTTTGTGTAATTATTTTATGTATAACATAATATAAGATAATTGTAGTATATATAATAATTGTTTTTTCATATAAGTTATTTATGATAATTATTATTTTATTTTACTTCTTTTTAAATAGTACAAATGTTATTTATTTATAATTTTTATTATTATATTATATGAGCATTATTACATATAATAATAATATTATTTGAACATTATATATAATAATTATATTATATGAATATTATTATTATATAAAAATTATATGAATATTATCACATCATAATTACTATTGAATTATATTATATGATGATAATAATATGTTACATATTATTATTATATAATTTTTATTATATTATATCAATACTCATTATTGATTTATATAGGTTATTTTTAATCTATTCTTAAAGCCTTCATTTGAAATATATTTCAAAACAGTTCATCACAATTATTTTCCTTACGAATTGTTACCACTAGGCCGCCATCTTGGATTCCATGTAACTCGACAACAACTGCTGCTTTGCACGATTCCTTAATCGCTCCAAGCAGTAAGATAGTAATATTTTGAATATTTTTGTATATTTTAGTATTATAGAAAAAATTCTCCGATACACAAACAGTTTCAAGTATCTGTAGAAATACTAACACTTGAAAAGTACTTGAGACTCCTTAAAAAGGTTAGATATTTTTATTGTCGAAGGAAAAAAAAGTCAGACACTTTATTGATATCCAGTCAAAGCAAGTTTCACTCTAAAGAGCTTATAGGCATTAAAAACTGGTTATAACTATTAAAAAACAATAAAAAAAGAAAACAAATAATGAAGTAAAAAAGCCGATTGGATAATAAAAAAATAGGGTTACTTTAAGAAAAAATTTAGAAGATCCTGATTAGTATCACAACACTTGAATAACCAGAAAAGTCTACACTCCCTAAAAAATGAGTGTATTAATCAGTCATCGAATGAAGAAATTAAAATGATAAACATCGAATATATAAAATTGCGCAATGAAGTATTTTAATAATTTTGATAAATGGATTCAATAAAATGTTTGTTTTTCTAATGGGCTGCATATTGGCAGTTTAACCTTTACAGATAAGTGTAGTCCCTAAGTGTGACTACACCGGGGGCACCATCTATTGGCGGCTCCAGCAGCCAAAATTTCGATGCTTGAATTTATTCAATTCAAACTCTCATCGGATGCTAAATATTTGGCGTAATTTAATTTTGCCGAGATCCATCTTTTGCATGCCCCATAATCATGTGACAGACATGCCTAAGATTTTCGCGATAAAATATAGATGTTGTTTCACACTTTATCTTACTCTTGCCTAATTAAAAATTTCTCTGTAACAACTAAACTTCATGTATAAAATTTTGAATGGATTTACTTTGTAGAAATGAAAGACTACAAATTGAAATAATAAAAACAGTAAATATTCAAAATCAAAATTTCATAAAAATTACTCCAGACATTTTCACAGAAAATAAGTTTTTATACTTGTATGATTAGTTTTTCTAAACATATAATTGACATTAAAAATGTTTTTTTTTTTGCATTTTGTGGTGGCACTATTTCAAAAATGATATCATTTTTTTTTTTAACTCTCGAGTAGATTCTTTATCTTCCCTAGGTGATAATAATTTAATACATTTTTAAAAGAGAAACTTGTGTGCTGCAGATAATCGTAAAGTTATTCTGTTGGCATTTAGCCAAAAAATGTTTTTAAAAAAATCAATCTTTTACTGAGAATAATACCCGGTATTCTTTCGAATGCAATACATTTTTAAAGTAAGAAGCAAAACTTTCTAAATTTAAATACATGCTGAGAGAGATTCATGAATATTATGTGTGTGTACTTTTGCGAGTTTCCAGTTTCACTACGGTTATATCACACGTATACGTATTTAGAACAATTTGTCTTTCAAGCACCCTTTTGAACAATTTCTACCTTGCTACCATAGCAACGGCTCAAAGTTACGGCATTGCGCAAGGCATCGAAGAAATCAAATGGCATCGGCCAAAGCGGCCTTTGCAATGCCGAAGACAATGGTGAATAAAGCAATTGATGGTCCTTGGGGCTCTCGGCGGAGCCTGTAACGCCTTGAGAGCGCAACCCTAGGTGGCGAATAGGGAAACGCCTCCATTGGACCTTTCTTTGGTTGGTAGAAGGGAAATAAATTACCTTCCATGGACCAAAATGCAGAAGTCCAACCTGTAAGGCTTTGGCATATTTCATTTCCACAGTTATTTAAAATTTAAAATCTTATTCTTAAACATTTTTTGCCATATTCGCACTAATTCAAGCAGAAATATTTATGAAATTCGTAAAAGTCCATTAAACTTCGTGGGATTGATACTTATATTTGGATGAACTAACATGATCACTATAGAAAAAGCTATCTATTGATTAATAGACCTTTGTTTTAAAATTGGAATTATCTATAACGTGATTTGTGTGAAATAATGAATCTAACTACATATAAAATTCAAACATACATGCATTAGAGTAGGGCTACGATATGAGACTTTAATAAACTATCAATCCAAGGAATACGAACAAATTACGATGAAAATAACAAATGAACAGAAGGAACTGCTCAATAATACAACAGATGAACAGAATGAACTGTAAAATAAAAGAACAGATGAACAGAAGGAACTGTTAAATAAAAGAACAGATGAACAGAATGAACTGCTGAAGAAAAGAACAGATGAACTGCTGAAGAAAAGAACAGATGAACAGAATGAACTGCTCAATAATACAACAGATGAACAGACTTAACTGCTCAATAAAAGAACAGATGAACAGAATGAACTGTTCAATAAAAGAACAAATAAACAGAATGAACTCCTCAATAAAAGAACAGATCGAGCATGAACAGAGGAAGAAAAGCCTTTTTTTTGTTGCTGAAGGGAACAAAGGAAAAAGCTATTTTTTATTTAATCTTTAAAAATGGAGGTGTGTGAATAGAGGGTCTTGTAGAAATACAGAACCAAAGTATTCCAGTGCTTTTAAACGAACACACGCTGTTCTATCTCTCCCCTATTAATGGACCTAATTGATGTGCTGAGGTATCTTCAACTTTAATACGTTTTCACCTTTAACATGATCCCGATATTTTCAATTTAATGTGTTGAAAATGATAACAGTTTTTGTGTGGCAATTACATTTTTTTCAAATTCGGGAAGATGTAATATGCATAAAATTTTGTAATAAGATCATGTTTTTCAATAAATAAAAATAATGCTTGGCGTTGTGTTAAATCAAGAATATTTTTACATCTTTTATGTATTTTTGCGGGAACAATCAGTAAATCAGATCCTTTCTTTGTTAATTTCTTATGAATATTTTTGATATTTATATCATTCACTTTCTGTAACATCCATAAGAAATGGAATATCGAGGTTTTAGCTCTGTTAATAGCAACTAAAGCGTGGGAAAAGATTGAACTGCTAAAGAAAGACCCACATGATGCATTGCATTGAAAGTTGCCCACTTGTTGTTACCATACCACTCGCTACAATACAAAGTGCTTTCCGTTTTTCAAAAACTTTCGCAAGTAAGGTTTCAAAACTTTTAACCAACTAATACACATGCGTTTTGAACATTAAAATAAAGCATAATGTACAGTAAAATAATTGTAGTTAGTATAATACTGTGGTCATTTTCTTGCTGACAATGGCTTGTGCTTCAGTTTAAAGGTTCTTTTTCCAAGATAGCTTGTCGGGTATTATGGAATACTAGATATTCCACAATACCTGGCGCATTCCATTCTAATGTATCTTTTGTAATAGAGTTTATGAAAACAGCTAAAGAATCAGAAAACAAAGACATAATATATCTTCTGTAACTCTGAAAATCATTCAGGGAAAATTTGGATTCACTGTTTCAGCTGTTTTCTGTGGGTTAATCTTGAGTTTGCAGGAATGTGACTTTTATTAATAAATTAAAAGCATAAATGACTTTCACGTATTCTTAAAAATATGGCTTTTATAGTTAAAAACAACTACATTTCATGAAGTCTTAATTAGTTTTCCAATGATTTAAACCTCTTATTTTATACTCCCCGACTGTTCCATAACAGCCTTCATTTATCATTTTTAAAGGACAATTTTTTTATAACAAAGTAAATATTATCTTTTTCCACAAGTGATAATTCCTTATAATCGTTTATAATACATATCAACGATTATTTTGGAGATTTTTTTTAATTAAAAACCTGTAAAGTTGTTTTTAGAAATGTAATTGGTATTAAATAATACCCGACTCTCCTCCATATGGATGGACATTTTGATTATATTTCAATACCTGGAAAAAATTACAATTACTAAAAGTATTAATAAAACATTAAAAAGTAGTTCAAATAAAGTGACATAATCACTAGTAATTTTTCTGGAACAATCTACTGAAAAAAGTTTATTTTTATTTGTGATGCAGAAGAAATCTGGATGCACCACCTCCTCACAATTACTCAAATTTTCGGACAATATATTCCTTAATTCCGTTTCCAATTCATTAATTAAGTGGTCATTGAGCGGGATTATTCTAATTTCACTGACAGTCCTATAAATATTTAAGCCCGGAATTGGGTGATTCATTTCCGTTTAATCTCCCACATTCAAAAACTTGTACCGACTGATAAATATTTTGTGCAATCATCCTTTCAAACAAATTACTCTTTTTCTACAACATCAAATCATTGATAAAAATCTCTTTGAAAGAACTTTAATCGATAACATTTCGTACGTAAATACGGCCCCATTAAGCAAGTAGTAAACAGTCTTTTTACCAGTAAAATTTTTTTTCTCGGATCTAAAAATGATGCACTTTTTTTTAAAATTTCTAACTCAAAGGGGTCATTTATAATGTTCGTTGTTGAGTAATTCTTCATAATGAGAAAAGTTTCTTTGCTAATTACTTGTTTATAACTTGCAGTACCCAAAAAAAAAAGGGTAAAATATTTGTAAAAGAATTTGTTTGATTCTTTTTTAATTTCGCGATCGTGAAATGTAGAAAACTTCTCTTGCATCATAACTTTAAGTCATTCTGTTTTTTTCCCGGTCAATACTTAAAGGTCACAGTAATCTTTGTTAGGCTAGTTTGATGTACGCTCGACGGTTTTTGAGTCTAGTTGGGGGCTCCATTCCTAGTCTTAGTGACCGCGGTAGCCTAGTGGTCAAAGTCACGGACTTATGACTGGCGTGTCATGACCAGGGGCGTCTAAAGGCTATCTTCTGCTACTGTTGAAGAATAGGACCCTAATTTGTGGAATATTTTTTCAGATATAAAAGTACTTAAACATCAGTTTTATATTCTGGCTTCATTATCCTGTATCCACGCCTTTATTGTATCATACTACACGTTATTACTTGAGTTGACGCTTTTTTTTTCTTTTATAAAATGCGTTTTGCACTTTACCGTAATAATAAATGAGCTATCCCTTTACGTGTTAAAAGGAAAAGCTGATTATTTATGAAATATTTTGAAATTTTAAAAACACTATATTATAAACCAAAGGTTCCCAAACTTTTTTTGAACTGGCGCCCCCTTTTCTAATAAATATTTCGATATCGCCCCCTTTTCTTGTGAATATTTCGACACCGCTCCCTTTTCTAGTGAATATTTCTATACCGTTCCCTCCCACTCTAGAGAAATAAGAATGTACATGATACATGGTGAAAACAAGAGTTAAGTTTTAAAAAATATTCTACTAATAAAAGAATATATTTTTTTAATTTCATTTTTTTCTAAAGTCTCAGTTTTTTTTTTACTTGCGAATCTGAAATATCTATCGCCACAAATATATTTAAATATGTAATATTATATATTTTAGTCATAGGTAGGATATTGTTGGAATTGAAACGCTACTGAATTTATTCTTCATTTAAAAGAGTGGAATAAAATATTTTTAGATTACCTGTTATAAGACAGGGGTTTTGATGATGCGAAGTAATTCATAATAAACTATTGCTTTCAAAATAAATATAAATCGACAGTTTCAACCTTTAAGAAATCACACGTTAATTCCTGGTTATCATATTTAATAATGTTTCTTGGATAATATACGTAATAAAATGCAGTGGACGAAACATGTTTCCTACTGCTCACAGATAAAGACAACACATTCACTACAGAAATTAAAATGCACTCTAACATTCAATTTAATGTACGTCTGAATGTAATGTAATCTTTTTTAAGTTTTTCATCCACTTCCCGTACTACCGAAGTATGTGAATTTCCGTACATGTGATATAGGAATGATTTTAATATCTACAATCAACATTTGTTAGTACATAATCAGCGTATTTTTTTAGTCTTTTTTTTGGTTAATCTGCCCAAGCCCCTCCGTGCCATCTCAACGCCCCCCTGAAAGCCTCAAACGCCCACAAGAGGGCGTTATCGCCCCCATTGAGAACCTATGTTATAAACAAATACATCAGCTACCATGTAAAAATATTTTTAAGAAATGAGGCATTTTTTCTGTCTGAAAATGTGTTCCACGTTAAGTTTACGCTCTAGTACATATGGCGAAAAACAACCTTAAGGCATGAGCCAATTGGGCCCGGGCCTGCTATCTCGGCCATAATGGGGGCCTTGTCTGATTCTTAACTCAGCCTTTATAAGATAATGATTCGAATAATTTCAATGGTCAAATCGGACGATATGACAACTGGCTACATGTGATGACCGTCGTCTATGTCTGGGCCTACCACCATACAACATCATTACACCAGTCAGAAGGTTACAGTTGGTCGACCGGTTAATGCAATTGTAAGTCATGCACATTTATTTGTTTCAGGTTATTATTTGTTTGAGTATTTGACAATGTACGTTATGTACTGTCTACTTTTGAGGATCATATGTGGCCCCTACTTTTGTGTAGGGTCCCTCAAGAAGTCTTAAGACGTCTCTGATCATGAGTTCGAGCCTTGTACCACTGAAGACAGGCCCTGCAGAGGGGCTGATGGTTGTAAAATTTATCGTGGCTAAAAGTCATCCGGTGGGTGTGGTGTGTAAGTTCAGAAAGGGTCAGTTGAGGTGTCGTCTTCGTTACTTGAGCATGGTTCAAAATTAAGAGATCCTTCATCAATAACTCTCGTGTTGCTTTCTATTGCGACGTTGATAAACACTCCATCACTCACAGTGGCGTAACGGAGAGTATTATGGAAAAACACTAGCTCGTATACCCCTGGAAAATTTGCGGGGGGTGTACGTTACGCCACTGCTCCCTCACCCAATTCTGATTTCTCTGGAGCTATTAGCTCGTATTTAATGGTGAATGTTACTGTATTTTAAAATGAACTGATTCTAAAACTGTTCACGTGTTATGATGTGGAAGATCACAGAGTGAAGCACACGCTAATTACTGAGAAATACTTTAAGTTACGAGGTTAATCTCCAACAACTCTTGTGTACTTTTAAAACAAGGGTTTTTAGTTGTAGAAAGTAAAAGAATAGGAAATTGTTCTTAAGCAGGGGTGAGCAATTTTTTTTGTCTCAAGGGCCCCATTTTGGCAGTAGAAGATACGGAAAGGCCGTCCATTTTTACAATGATGACATTCTTTGGTTAATTTTGCTTCTCAGAAAAGATAAATACTAGAAAAAAATATAAGTTAAATGAAATAGTAGCCATTTTGCTCAATTTATTAGTTGTGCTAATTTCATATCTATAGCTGCAAGCGCATTTCAATTTAGAATCAGTTTAATGAGACAAATGTACCCTATCAGCCTTTTCTACAATTTTTTTAAAATCAGGAGTGAGATTGCTCTTGGAAATTCCCATCCTGAAATTTAATTTCAGCTAAATTGCAGCGGTATTTACTCTTGTTGTTTATATGTACGAGAAACTTTGTTTGTAAGAAAAACGTTGCTTATAAATATATTGTAACATATATCGGGATTCGAGGATTTAATGCTATCAGTTTCAAAAGCAAAACAGTTCTTTAAGAGCGATGAAAATTTATTGCAGACAAACAATCCATAGAAATACAGGATACAGCTGCAAAATTTGCAAAATAAATCATATTTTCTATAGCACTCAAACACAACTAGCAGTGACTTAAAATACAAATATGTTAAGATTATTCACAAACACCGCTCGCTCTATATTAGCAACCAATCGCTAATCGACTCTTCAACGGTCAGAACAGTACTAAACAGTTTCGGCAAGCAACTCCCTATTTATATTCCACACGGGGTTTCCTCTAAAACTCCGCTTACGTCCTATATCTTGATATTAGTATATTTCTCCAATAATTTCCAGAAGTATCCATAGGGTCACCAACTCGACATAAATGATCACTAAAAGTGATGCTAACTTGGCTCTATCGCCAACATTTCGCCAAGTTTCCATTGAATTGCCATTATAATGTAAGGAACAGTGTTGCTTGCGAATAGTACAATTTTAACATATTGGGTGTAAAAAAAAGTTATATCTTTTTTTTTTCAAAAGAAAAAAATCACTTTATTTTAAATTTAATTTAAAATATAATGTCCGTAGTCAGTTACAACTGTCTGGGGCAGCTTATCTAACCTATGGAAAAGAAGTACTCTGTTTTGGAGACAAAGTGTTATTCCACTGTCATTTGGACACTCTCATAATTTATACATTTATTTCCGTCAACAAAGTTTTGTAGTAATCTGAACAGATGATAGGCAGATGGGGGGTGCAAAAGGAGGAGCATATGCTGACTGAAGTAAAGTTCAGCAATCCAACTCTGCAATTTTGTATGTAGTTTTTCTTGCCAAGTATAGTTTAGCAATGCCATGATGAGAAGAATCTCACTGTTCCCTTTGGCCAAAGATGGATGTTTATGTGTTGAATTTCTTCATTCAAAACGTCAAGTGTTGTGACCAGTAACGACCGCTTCATTTTCTTTCAGCAACGTATACTAAAACGTGTTTTCATAGTGTACTAAACTCTTTCTGTCTCACCAACAACATGACATAATCTTTTTCTGATTTTCGAAGGCTCTGGATATGGATGGCGGTGTTTCCCCTTTGTAAACATATGCTTTTTTTTTTCTAACCGCGTGTTTATGCAATATTTACTTTTCATCTCTAGTCACCAAGTGGTCAAGAAACGGACCTTTTTTGTGACGAGCAAGATTTGAAGAACATATCGAAATTCTATCCTTTAAATTTTTCTCGCTTAATTCGTGTGGCACCCAAACAGAGAGTTTGGACACGAAACCAAGAATTTTAATGCAACCCAAAGCAGTAAGTAGTCTGATGAATTCCAAGCTTGTAATCCTCCACTTCTATGGTAGTTAACTTGGGATTTGTCCCTGATCATACTCCGTAGCACTTCGTCACTAACATCTCGTGGCCTTCCTGATCTAAGTTCATTTTTAACAAGTAATATAAAAAAAAAATTAAGTCAATTCCTACTTAGATAAACAAAAAAACAAAAAAATGTATTTTAGTTACTTTTTATTTAATAGTTACAATTAATATAAATAAGTATATATATATGACAGAATCAGAACATTAAGTGGCAATTAATTTCTATTAATTATCACTAAAGTATCGTATTGTCATCCAAAACAATCTTGTATATAAAATTACGCTTCAACTGAATACTTTGAAACGCGAGGGGAAAAAAATCTATTGAAGTTTTCACCGAAGTCGCTAAAAATGAAACCAACGTAGCTGTATCTGTAATTCTTCAAATAATTAATTTCAGATAATTAACTTCAATTAATTATAATTAAATTATTGTATTACTACCCAAAATAATAATGTATAGAAAATTTCAGCTCAAATGAGTGCTTTAAAATGTGAAGTACAAACCTTTTCAAGTTTTGATACAAGTCACCAAAATGATGCCAACGTGGCTGTATTTGTAATTCTTTGAATAATTAGTTTTAATCAATTTTTATTAGTTATAATTAAACTACTGTATTGTCATCCAAAATCATCGTGTATATAAAATTTCAGATCAATTGAGTGCCTTAAAATGCATTTTTTTATCGATTGAAAATTTGAACAAGATTAATATATATATACATAAGTATAGAGAGTGTGTGAACTAATAGAAGGAATTGAAAAAGAAAATCACCCAACCGAAATTATATACACAAGTCATCTTTGGCATGTTCAAGCTGTAACCTCTTCCTCTCCAAACCCGTCACACAATTTTTTTTGCCTCCATCGTGTTTTATTCTCTTTTGGGTACTCAAACAACATACAAAGTCAGGTGTGCATTTTTTCTTCACTCATGTTGACAGTTTTACAAGTTAGAAAAAAACTAATTAAAATTATAAAGCTAAAAATGTGTATAAATCATCAGTAGTATAACTAATCTAACTATTTAAACCGGTTTCAGTTGGATCCGAATTTTTGTTAAGGATCGACAACGCATAGAAGTGGAAGTGTTTAAAAACGACAGAACCTTTCCTTATACCCATTAACAAAAATACAACAGAAAGTAATATTATTGTGTATTACACATCCAAACATAAATTATTTACACTATTTTAAGTATTCATTACACACGAAATTTGTAACAATATGTTGACCCAAATATAGAGAACCATTTTGCGTTTATTTCGTTTTCTGACTAAGAGGTCCGCATATGGCCCATGGGGGCTACGGGCTACTTACCCTCCCCCTGTTCCACAGAGGTTAACGTTAATTCAAATTAAACTTCAACCAATTCTTATGAAATCGACAAACGATTGTTATAAAGCAGAATTACCGAATTAGTATGCATTATTTGTATTTCAAAGAGCGCTCTGTTTAAGAAGTGTACTAGCATAAATGCTCAGAGTTGCATACATTTTTATTTATTCTTGGTGCCTATGTTTCTTTTCAACTCTAGGAAAGGAAATAGATGAAAAAAAGAAATAAATAAATGGAAAGATCGTGAAACACGTGTTATCTGCATAGGGATACAATTTACATATATATTGGATTTTCTACTTTGAATGGCTTTTTCAATAACAAATATAAAAGAAATGTATCCCTAAAAATGCTGTGCAATGAGAAAATTAAATCGGAAAAATTCGCGACTGATACAAATGAAATAGCAATAAAAGTAGAATATAAAGAGAATTAAGGGAGCTTACTCGTAATTTTTTTCATGAATTTTACGTGCTGTAAAAATATATAAAAAAATGCAATATAGAAATTCTGATTAATAACAGTAGTACAAATTTTAATTTAATGTTGTATAATTTTATTAAAAAAATTGAAAACTTGATTATTTTAAACTTTACTTTAAATCTCGTGTAAAATATTTGCAATTGTTATAAGCTTCTTTATTATTTTAATAAAGTAAGGATCTCTTAAAAATTTCTTTTTTTGCTGCAGAAAATGATAATCCCATATGTTTAAAAGCACTTAAGTACAAGAGAAACAAATTATTGATTTTAAAATTCCCTACAAAAATATTTCGTGTACCTTTTTCTATATTTTCAAAACTTTTTAAAAGATAAAATAATCACACAGACACACATACAAATTAGATAATATTTATAAAAATTCTTAATTCTTGTACAATAAATAACTATAACAATTAATTTGTTTTATTTTAAAACTGATGTTTATATTATTAACACCCTTTTATAAGCTTCACTTGTATCTAATGGAATCTTTGAACTCCATTTTTACTCACTTTAAAAGGTCAGATTAATTCGAAATTTTGCTCACTTGCAAAGGACCGAGGACAATACAATAATTTAATAATTTTGTTCCATTGTCCTTATCAGGACCATCAAGATTAATCATTTCCCATTTTTAGATCTTATCCGCTTCTGGCGACTCATTTCAGATCCCATTTCCAGATTTGGTGTCTAATTCCAGTTTTGGTGAATAAAAGATGAAGTTACAACTTAGTTCGATTAACTATAAAAGGATGTTTTTTGGTTTTCTTAAACCATAATTTATTTTAAAGCAGTTTTCCGAAATATTATATATTTTTTTAAAACTAATCGAAAATATCTTATTTTTAAGTATATTATTTCTCTAATTTTCTGTAGAAATATTCACAGCTACATTTAAGGCTAAAAAGCCTCTTTGTGGAAATAATATGCATATTTGGACATATAATATGCACATATTTTTATGCCCTAATTGTGGAAATAATATGCATATTTTTGAGGCCCCTATTCATGAACAGACTGTAGCGTCTACTCGTTAGATGGACGTTTATTTCCCCGTATTGTCATTTTCGAAGCCCTGGGGCGAAACAGATGTTGAGCTGACTCTAGAACAGCTTTGATGTTTCTTATCTGGCCCCCAGAGGAAAATAGATTCACCAGATGACTTTCCTTCCCAGTAATCTTTAGAATGGAACAACTGTTTTTGAGGGCTGTCCATTCATTCGGTCATTCGCACATGCTGATCGGGATGCACTTGAATGAAAGGAGTGCCAGTTTTTTGTGAGGAAGAAATACCTAGGAATGTTATTCCCAGTGTCAGCGTGACAGGTCGATTTATAAACCCTCCGTTTCGTTTACGAGGTGCGGGGACATAGATAATCTCAGTCGCGCCAGACTTTTGTCCCAAAAAAACCAATGGTGGTTGGGATCAAGACAGAGTGCTGGGTGCAGACCCGTGTTGCTTGAAAGTTACTGGGAGCGTGAAAGTAGCCCTCCCAGGGGGTTTACAGAATTGATTCGGAAAGTTACGGAGAGAATCAAGAGGCTTGGAGGTCACGACATTACAATACCTAATTTCAACAATCTTAAACTAATCTTCTAGACCATAGGCTTCCAAATTGGTTACTGCTGAACTTTAGGGTCCTTGTGACTGTTCAGGAGGTTCGTGGAATATTAAAACTAATTTGAAAGGGAGTGGACAATTTTAAAGGATTTATGAAAGATTTTATATAAAGTAAAAGATTTGTAACTGATTTCCGTTGTTAAAAACATTATTATTACAACATTTTCATTAAAATAAATTAGCTATGACTTTTACGTGTCCTTCACGCGTACTTCTTCATGTGTCAAATTTCATACAGGTGCATTAAAATTTTTTATATATATTCCCCAAATCAAGCCTTTCCAGTTTCATTTGTTATACAATTTGGAATGCATATCACATATTATATTAGATTTCCTTCACAGTTGATAAATAGTTTAGGTAATAAATATGTGCTACTTAATAAACTTCTAATACAACGAACTCATATACCAGAATTATATAACTTATCATTCAATGTAATTTCTCAAAAATAAACAAAGCTTTTTCAACAAACAGACAAACGTTGTTACTCTGTCATTGTTTAAAAGATTAACAATGAAATTTATAAATCTATCCACTCACAAAAACACTGTGATATATAGAATATGTATTAAAAATCCTTCGGCTCACAAGTTCTAAAAATTCTACAGCTTCTCTAAAAGAAAATGTTTGATTTATGCATTAAAAAATAGAAAATAAACTATAAACTAAAAAGATCAAAATAAAAAATTATGAAAACGAATAAAAGACTTTTTCGTGAATAGTGACGAGAAAATCGAATAGTAATGTTTATCTTGGGAAAAGTCTTACTTTCAGAATGATTTGTTCTGAGGATATTTTTCTCTGCATATATCACATTTTTTCTCTTTCTGGACACCTGGGTGAGGTAAAAACTATTACCCAGCTGGAAAGCTTGCCTTCAAGCTTAAACGACAGAAGTGAATCATGTGCCAGAAATGCTCTGTAGAGAAAAATGGCTGAAAAAAATAAGAGTTTTACATTTTTTTCTTTTTAAAAATGCTAATTATATAGCGTTGGCTTATTTTTAAGTGAAGCACATTAGGGTGAAGTGGTTGTGCGTTTTTTATGAAGATCTCAAATGTTTGTAATGAGTGAAACAGCATGGAAAATCAAACGCATTCTTAATTAAAATTTAAATTCTTATTACTGAAGGCTTGTTTTTAAATTTTGTGATCATGAATTTTAGCTCGGTGGCTTAGAAGAAGCATGCCCAATTCAAAAGCCAAGGATTGCGGGTTTGATACCCGGTGTAGTTGATAAATTTTCTGGATGCGAAGATCGCAGTCACGCTTGTCATATTGTATCGGGTCTATTCGTGAGCCTTCTATTAATCTTCATGGGGAAAATCTATTTCTTTAAATATTGTTCTACTGAAAACTTTCCCCCGAAGAAGAAGATGCGGGTTTATGCAAATCAAGGCTTATATTTGAGCATTAACTTTTAGGTTCCAGGCAGAGAGAGTGATGTTAGGAGTTAGATGATAGAAGTTAGTTAATATTTCTAAAAAAAGTACTTTATATTTAAGGGAAAGAAGGCAAGGGAGGACGTGAGAGGAAATTGCTGTAGAATATTGGTGCTCAAACTCCCTACCCCAGATATGATTGGCTTAGAAAATTTTATTGAATAAAAATTTTTCCATTTAAACTTTTCAAATGCACTTAATAGCATTGTTCTAAATTCATTTATCAAAATATTTTCTTTCGTTTTCCTATACCTAATCAAATCGCTCCTCTAGTCGTACGGCCAGAACAGTTTTCGCCGCGCCGACACTGCTATACCCTCTCCAGGGCCGCAGTACTTTAACATAGGGGTCTTCAACCCGTGCTCCGCGGGCCGCGATGGCCCTCTGATGGCATTTTAGTGGCATTTCATTTGAATTTGAGTCAATTAAAAAATTGCCTTGATTGCATTTTGTTGTAAAAAAAAAGCTATTTTTTCCCATTATTCTTGATATTTAAAGCATTTTACTGATAGGTCTGATATCCATTTGAGATAAAAGTTTTTGAAAATCCCAACTTTTTCAAAAATTTCCCTGTATTTTAAATAATTTTAAAAATAAAAAATCTGACTATGCATAAAATCTCAGAGAATTTCGAAAAAAGTCGACTCTTATCCTTAACAGGTTTGCACGCACAAAGTATATTAATTCGACTTCCATTTAACCTTTTTTTGAAACCGATATATATATACAGTAAAGGCCAAAATTGTGGACACTTTTTAAAATTTTTATGTTTTTTAAGTTTGTATGCTTATAGAAAATGTTAGGTTGCACAAAATGCAACGTATTTTATAATCATTTTAAAGATACTTTAATATTGAATTCAATACGAAAAACAAAATTCAAATGTTTACAACGCAAAATAAGTTATTCTGCAATATCTATCGATATATATTAGGTACTGATGATAGCAATGTGTTATCAGTGCCTAGAGGGATATCCTTTGTTTTTTATTACAGCTTCACATCGATGTTTCATTCAGCTGAAAATAGTTTTAAGTTCTTCATACGTTATTACATGATGCCAGGAAATAATTATATGCTCAATTTGTTTCTTTTTATTTCATGGGTACCTCATTCGGACTCATTCGTATGATTTCTTCCGGGAATGGGTGTTATGTAAAGGACAAGGTATTCGTCTCTCCCCTTCATGTTGATCTACGGAACTGAAACAGCATATCACAATCGCTATCGATGGACTTGATTCAGGTACCCAAACAAGCGTTTAGATAGAAATGGATTATCGGTTTAATGTGTATCATGTGACTAAGGGCTCACACATAGAACATCTGTGACTGTCCGTAACAAGACTTAAAGTAACTCCAAACAATTCTGTTGTTGTTGATGTCGAGTATGACAAAGTGCAATGGTGATAATAACAAAACATAAAGATATAGTCAAATATTGCCAAAGGCGTGAATCACTATCGTGGCAACATCTATGGCACAATCAGAGTATGGAATGTCCACGCTGCAGTCATTGTCTATTTTAAAAAGGGCACCAACAATGGAAGGGCACTTAAAAAGGTGTTTTGGATCCAGTTGCGTGCCTGGGCAGTGCCTGCATTCCCCATATGATCTGGAACCATCGGCAGAATCTTCATGCCGTTAAAATACTTTGTCCTTAGTTTAGTTATTGTTATCGTAATTTCTCGGCTAGAATTTAATTCTGGTAGCGAGATTTTGGGGGGGGGGGGTGAGCAGAGATTGTAACAATTCTGTTACAAGTAACATATAATATCTTAAATTGTTCTTGATTTAGAGTGCATTGAAACTATATACTTCTTTATAAATCACCCTGCATTATTTTCGGGAGGAAGATCACTAGAAAAAAAGCATGTTCCAATCATCAAATGAAGGTGAAAAAATTATAAACCAACATTCTTTGGAATATTTCTTTAAAATGTTAAATTTGTTTCCAGCAACGTTATAAAACAAAGATAAGGTAAATGAGCTAAGGAAAAAAAGAAGCTAAACAAGCAGCGTAATGTATTTAAAGAAATATGTAAAAAAGAAAAAAAAACTTAAGCAATCTCTGAATTTAGATAAAATGTTACACATTTCAACCATCAAAGCAACATTTAAAGGGAAAGAATAAAATGTATATAAAAAAACCGAACTTGTGTGTTCCTTCATTTGGCTTCATTTTGGATGTTCTGAAGCGAAACCGCCCTTGATTTTATGTCCCGTTATTCGCACCTGTTGCAATGCATTCTACAGATTCCGAAAGAGTCTAAAATGCATGTGTTGCTATGGTTACCTAAAAGGTCGTAAATGAAGGGTGACTGGGTTTGAAATTTAACTCGTGTATTTCTAATTTGGTTTCCCACTGTTTGCTTCGTTGAATAGGAAAGTATCTCTTGTTTGTAATGGAATTTGAAATGTGAGCAAACTATTAAATAAGTAAAATTGTAAAAGTTTAGAATTATATAATTTGTTTCTTACAAATTCGAAAATATTTTCTGTACTTTTATTGAAATATTAATGAATAATGGTCTTTATATATATATATATATGTAATTAGTAGAATTGTTACTTTAATGCAACTGTTTTCGCAGAAGGATATATAACCACATATTTCTTCGATTTATGAATAAATATACACTCAAGAGCCAAAACATTATGACTACCTGTCAATAACGAGTTGGCCTACCTTTGGCGTGCAACACAGCCTTAACCCGTCTTGGCATGGATGCCACAAGTCCTTGGTAGATGGCCGGAGACAGATTGTACCAAATGTTTAAGCAACGGTCACGCAAATCCGAGATATTGCGAATTGGTGGTCTTTGAACTCTGAGCTGCCGCACCAGGACATCCCAAATGTGTTCTATCGGATTGAGATCCGGTGAGTTAGGCGGCCAGGTCATTAACTGGAACTCAGCATCAGGTTTCTGGAACCACTCAAACACAATTTTAGCCTTATGACACAGGGCGTTGTCCTGTTGGAACATTCCATTTCCATCTGGAAAAACAGAGGCCATGTAAGGGTGCAACTGGTCCGCAATGATGTTCAGATACCCTGTAGCATTCATGGTCTGCTCTACCACAACCACGGGTCCTAGAGACGCCCAAGAGATCGTCTCTCAAAGCATAATACCACCACCACCGGCCTGTGTATGACCTACTGTACATCGAGGGAGCAACTGTTTGCCTGGAAGACGGCGTATCCTGACACGGCCATCGGCGTGATGAATGACATGCCGTGATTTCTGACCAGACAACTCTCTCCCCCTGATCCATGGACCAGTCGCGATGTTCCCGGGCCCAGCGCAGGCGCAGTTGGCGATGACGCTTTTTCAGCAAAGGCACACGAGTGGGACGTTTGCTGCGTAGCCCCATATCCAACAGTGTCCGCTGAACAGTGTGCTCCGATACTATTCTACTTGGCCCTGCATTGTATTGGGCTGTCAGCTGAGCCACTGTCTGGCTCCGGTTTTGATTCACCATGCGAGACAGTCTCCGACGACCTTTTTCTTTGATAGCGTGTGGACGTCCAACACCATGTCATTCATCCACTTTGCATAAGTACTAACAACTGTAGATCGCGAACAATCCACGAGTCGTGCAGTTTCGGAAATACTTGTTCCGAGCCTTCGAGCCATTACAATCTGCCCTCTATCAAAGTCGCTTAGATCTGCAGCCTTTCCCATCACACACAGAAGTAAGTGAAAGAATGATTCTTCAGCCTCTCCGGCAACAGTTAAATACCACTTCCACCTGATCACGTGCCTTCCATGTCATCCAGGTGAGTTCATTGCAAAATGTAGGGGTGGTCATAATGTTTTGGCTCTTGAGTGTATAGTTATGTTCTGTGCAGAGTCCAGAAAGAAAGTGTTCGACCTCTTTTTTTTTTATTCACGAACAAATTGTCAAGTGCGGTTTATGGATATGTATTTGGTTGATGCCACAGGTATAGGTTGAAAAAGTTATTAATTTTGCTGCTAGTAAAATTGTTGTTACACTTAAACTCTAATCTATAAAATTGTGCTTAAACTGTAAGATTGTTATTGAACTTAAACTATACCCTCTCCAAGACCGTAGTTTTTAACTTTAATGCAACAATCAATGAGAATTCTCACTTTTGCTGAGGTGGGAGGAGTACGTCTCTCACGTAAACTTCTTATTATAACTCCAGTCGCGATAAGCTGCTTCCTTATTGGTCAGGCATCCAACCCATCTGTAGCTCCCATTGGTCGAGCGAAACTCACAACATTTGTCTTCTCTCTGACAAAACTAAATCCTTAATGATAACTTATAATTTTAATAATAACTTATAATTTTAATGTCGACTGAAACGACTTGAAATTATTGGCTTCTGACAAAATTGAAACGTCTTCTCTCTATAGCCCTTTTTTTGTAAAAATCAAATTTAATTGATGGGAATATGTCAATGGAAATTTTAAGCAAAGTGATTTTTGTGGTTTGGAAAAAGTCTTTAATGTGCTTTATGCTCGGTATTATATCCAATTTTACTTATATATTTTTTGCATACCTTATTTAAACTCTGTTAAAACATAATAATTTCCTAATAAGTTTGTCTTGGGGCAAACAAAAAGTTCTGTGTACAAGAAATACAGAAATGAATTACCATGTGTCTGTGTTTTTCTATAGGAAAAATGTACATTTATATTAAATTTGCAATCTGTAATTTAATTTCAACACCAAATTTAAGAAAATATATCTCTAACGAGTAGTATTCATTGAAAAATTCAATTATGAAAAATGAACAACTTTTAAAAATGTAAGTACAGGAAGAAAAATAAAAGATGATACAGAAACTTCAATGTTCTTTGTTGAATAAATTTACTGTACAAAATTTCAGGAATATTGTAAAAAAACCAAAGGTATTTAATTAATGTAATCATATCATTAATTTTCAATCATATTAAAATATAAAAAGGTTTTTTTTATTGTGAGATAAAAATTTGCTTCAATCAAATTAAAATTGTGAAATAAGATGCTTTACTGCAGAAAAATAACTATAATATCCAATAACAAATTGCATTAAACATTATAGAAAAATAAAAGTATTTTTAGAGTTCTTAAAACATGGATTTTTTTGTAGTATTGAAAAGTGCAGATTTTTTTAAAGCAATGCTTTTCATAGTTTAAGGAAATGTTCCTTTTTTTATTAGAATTTTTTTTGCAAATCTATTTTTCAAAGAATTTCGTAAACTTTAAAAACTTTTCCTAAAAAAATCCTAAGCCTGTTTTATTAATAACTATTTGACAGATATATTTCTTATATGATTATTCGAAACACAATAGTATTAATTTACTAAAAGTAATTACTTTTTTAGAATTCTTTAAATTTTTTCTAACTATTTAAAAAATTGTTTACGATTAAAATAATTACAGTAACAAAATTTAATCACCATTACGAAGAGTATTTAATTTCATACAAAACATTTAATAAAAACTTTGAAATGTTCTTTAAAATGGATAAATAATTCCAGTCAATATGCAAAATTTAAAAAAAAAAAGAATGAGCAAATTTTTTTAAAAAAAATTCATCTCTTTACTTTTCAGTTATCTCTAAAACAATTTTAAATTACTCATTATTTGTATTACAAATAATTTATAATGTAAATAAAATAATTATTAAGAAAATATATTTACAAAGAAATTTCAGCAAGCATGTTAATATATAAAATTAAATATAGTTTTATCTGATATTTAAACATAAAATAATCCCAGAAAAAAGGAACGAAAAATTTATTCCACAGTAATGTTAATATTTATCTTTATTTAATTATTTCTGCTAATTTTGTAAAAAGAAAAAGAATACTTTTTCATATGTTTTTACGCATAAAAATTAATGTGATTTGATTAAATTTTAACAGATATATACAAGTTCGCAAAAAATAAATCCCGTTATCAAAATGTTTCTTTAAGATCTTCAAATCGCAAGTTATAAAAATTTTACAGCTTTTTTCTTAAAGAAAAAAAACCTATGTAGGAAAGAAAATATTTTAAAAAAAGGAGAAATAATAATAAGATGGCTCGAAAAATGAAATAAAAACTTTCATTTTTTTCTGAAAATATTTTGAATGGCAGCGAAGACCAAAAAACGGAATTTTTTTTCCCCTTAGGGAAAGTTTCACTTTCAGATTTATTTGTTCTCGGGATATTTTTTCCCCTCGTGTCACACTTTCCCTCTTTTTTTCCCCAGCATAAGAAAGTGGGCGAGGTTTAAAACAATTATCCTGCTGGATATTTTCCCTTCGGGGACAAACAGCGAAAGTACAAATTAATTTTTTTTAGGAAAACACTATGATTTAATCAGTTGACAAATAAGATATTCTCTTATTTGTTTTTTAAAAGAAAATGGGAAATTCAAATTTACATTTCATTGCTTCGAAAGTTGTAAATATTTAATAAATTCATCATGAATGTGTCTTTTCAATATTGTAAAATAGGATGTGATAGTTAAAGTTCATTTTTTATATGAATTTTTATTTCGTGATGCTTTTGAGTTTTGCTATGCAAATTGCTTTTAAGTATTGTATTAGGTATTGTTATTAAATATTTTATTACTTTTTTTTTCTAGAGTTTAATATCATGTCTGAAATTTTATGTTCCAATGGTAAGGCTATATTCTATAATTAGCATAAGAATACATCTTTCCATATACTTAGAACAATCATGGTAGAAGAGTAGCCTAAGATTATGGTCACTGCCTTGGCGTGTCATTAGTTCTAGCCTTAGTTCCATCGAAGACTTGCCGTGTAGAGAGACTGATGCATTTTAAATCTGTTGAAGTTTAAAGTCCTCTTGTTGGCGGGGTTGGAAGTTTGGAGGAGGGGGTCGCTATTTCAGGTGTCGTCCTCGTCATTTTACCAGGTTAAAATTTACGAGGTCTGTCACCCTCGTGTGGCTTCACAAGGCGATGTAAATTAAAATCTTTTATATGTCTTTTAACTCTTTCAATATTAATATTCCAATTTTAAAATTAAATTACAGTAGAACGTCATTTATCCGAATCAATTGGGACCGGAGACCGTTCAGATATGCGATTGTTCGGATAACCGATATCCGAATGGGATCCATGCAGTATATGAAACTGGACCCTATACGAACATTGAAAATCATCACATGCGGGAAACGTGCTTGAAAAAAAAAGCCAAATAGGTGCAAAATGTCGCAATTTTATCTTTATTTGTGGAAAATAATCACTTATTTTTCGCTGTACCAATGTACCATTCTACAGCTTCGTTGTTTTGCTACAAGGTGATTCTCTTGAGCAGCAGTAGTTAAATAGGACAGCACTCTGAGAGTTGTTCGTATCACTCCATAGCTGTCTCTAACGCAGAAATGCATCGGCATTTGATGGACCCTTGCTACTTTCATTGTTGTCCTCGTCTTCATGCGTTTCATCGTCAACAGGGTCAGATTCTTGCACGGAAGTCACAATGTCGTCATCATTTAGCACTTGAAATCCACATTCCGCTTCGTTCTCACCCTCTTGATTTTCCTCTTCTTCGCACCATGTTCAGAGTCAATTTTGACGCAAAATTTAAAATGGTTTCTCGGCTTTTTTATGTCAGAAATTGTTGCCTTTCCAACATTGTAAAACTGTGCTAGAGACGCTCCACTTTCTCCCTTCGCGAGACGGTTCAATATTTCAAGTTTTGTCAGTGTGTTCAAGGCGTTGCGCTTCCGTTTTAAATTCGAAGCCATAGAAGTTCGCAACTCATCAAAAGAGAACGTATACACCCCCTCACTTGGAAACAAACTGAACTATTATTCCGCGCTGATGTTTACTAAATCACACACAATTGAAATTCCCCAAATATCCCTCACCTTGGATTTTCCTGTCACTTTTGGCCTCACGCAAAACAACTGTTGAACATTGCACTGTTCGAAAACGTATCCAGACTTTGGTTCGGATATTTGACGCTCCGGATAGTAAACGTTCGGATAAACGACGTTCTACTGTACATATTTTGCAACATCAATAATATTAAGATAAGTTTAAATCCAGTAATTTAGATTTGAAGTTAATGCCATAAAAACATTGGAATCTAATGTTGAATCTGTCTTTACCTTTGAAACGTATTGCTAGTATTATTTTGATATTAAGTATTATAATGGCTGCATCAAGAACAATACAAAAAAAAATCTATGATCGCTTGAAAAAAATTCTTCATGATTAAGGAACACATGCAATTTTATCATATTATCTTTCTTCTCTTTGCATATATTCGTGGTACAGTTTTAAGGTATGTGACTACCCAAAATTCGTCGTTTGGGGAAATTTTTCAAAATTGATTTTATGCTTTTATCTTAGAGCCCATACATTTAAGATTCCAAAAGCACTCTAGTTTTATTTCTACGATATTTAGAAGCAAATTTATAGCATAATTAGTAAACCGGAAATGGAGTTTGCAAAACCGGAAGTACACCCCTACTCAAAATATTTTTAAGATACTGAATTGAAATTTTCAGAACATGTTTTATTTAGTTATATCTGTGTTTTGAATTAAAATCTAATCTCTGTGTGTTTATTTATGTACTTTATTGCTTTTTTATGAAACAAAGCCATTTATTTTTTAAAAAATCGTGTTTTTGCATAAAATTTGACATAATTTAAAAACTTTCGAGAGTATTACAAATCTTTTTATTCCTAACACATATAAAGAAGTTATTCACGTGCGGTATAAATATTATTTGAATACGTTCATTAGAATTTCCTGTAAATGCAACTTTTCATCAATATTTTACTAAAAATGACAATTGTTATAGTCTATAAAACTCTCCAGAAAACAGCAAAAGTTTTTTTAAAAAATGTCCGAATTAGTTAAACATGAAGCTAAAGAGATCTTGACCCATAAATATGGTGCATTAAAAAAAATTCACAATTAGTAGAAAATTTTATACCATTTTAAAATCTTTAAATGCATTTTCTGAGAAACTATGTTTTTCAATTTTTTGCTTCACGGTAAAGTTTACTATAGGATTTCTTTTTAAGATATTGCAATTGAAATTTTCAGAAAATGTTTTATTTAATTTTTTCTCCAGTCTAGACTATAATCTTATCTTTGTGTATATATTTATTTATTTTATTGCACTTTTTGTTAGAAAACAACATTAGTTTTTTGTAAGAAATTGAGTTCTTGCATAAAAAATGCCATATTTTAAAAACTTTTCAAAAGTATCACAACTTTTATAGCTCTAAGCACAGATAATAATATATTTTATGTACTGTATAAATATTATTTGAATATATTAATTAGAATTTTCAATACAAGCCTTACCGTAACTGCAATTTTTCACTAAAATTTCCCTCAAAATTCCCAATATATTCAAAATTATTTTTAATTTTGGGGAAATTGTACTTGAATTCCTACTTTTATGCGCCATTTCAAATAAAAAAAAGTTTATTTAGTTGAAAATTTATATATTTCAAAAAAAAAAAGTGCTCCGAAGGTAGACACATACTTTAAGCAATAATTAAACAGAAAACTATTAAGAAAATCGAAGCCCAATGGCTGAGTGGTAGTTCATCAGGCTTCCACGCCACAGGTCCAGGGTTCAATTCCCAGGATGGTCAAGGTTGACTCACCCTTTCATCCTTCATTGGGTTGATAAATGAGTACAGTAGAACCTGTTTTTATGCGATTTTTTATGCGGTATTTGAATTCTAACGGCTTTGGCGCCGTGTAATGTTTTCTATTAATGCACATATACATATACTCTTGAAGACACTCTGTTTATTGGTTATAAACGGTCTCTCGACAATGCATGTTCAATTTCTCTCTCTCAACGCACTAGCAGTACCCACTTAATTGAAGACGAAACTTTCAATGGCAGTGACATTATCAATAATTTAATAGATTATGAAGATGGACAAGAAGAACTGGATTCTTTGAGACTGGATAAAATATATGCAGGATCCAGCTTTCCAACAATTTGGAAAAGCATTTTCTTAAAATATATACCAATTCCGAAAGGAGTTTGAAATTCCACACTATATACACTTCAAGACGCTCTGTTCATTGGTTATAAACGGTCTCTCGACAATGCTCGTTCAATTTCTCTCTCTAAATGCACTAGTAGTACCCACTTGATTGAAGACGAAACTTTCAATGGCAGTGACATTATCAATAAGTTAATTGATTATGAAGATGGACAAGAAGAACTGAATTCTTTGAGACTGGATAAAATATATGCAGGAATCCAGCTTTTCAACAAATTGGAAAAGCAATTTCTTAGAATAGATACCAATTCCGAAAGGACTGTGAAGTTCCACAAACCGAGCTTTGATCATGCGTATCTGGTTATCGTGACGTTCATAAGCAACTGACCAACCGACAGACGTCTCAAAAACTTATCACTTAATTTATGATGTCAAAAATTAATCAATTGAAATTATATCTTCCTGTCACGAAAGCGTTTTTGAACTAATTCATCACACAGAAAGAGGCTCGCTTTCAATTACAATGTGTAGCAAGGAATCATGTATGTGCATTTTGACAATGAGAAATGAAATGTTTTTAAAATATCTAAGTGGAATTTAATTATTTATTTTGTTTGGGAGTTTTTTCTCATAAATTTTGTAAATGGCATATTTTTAAGGGCTACTTTTTTATGCTGTCCCTCCCCCCACCGCATTAATAAATTCTGTAGTATGTCGACAAATTTGTTAGTTGCATTTATGTTGTTTTGTATTTATGAAATTTTCACACGTTTTTCTGCGATTTCTTTTTATGCGGTCCCTATCTACTGCACAAAAACAGGTTTTACTGTACCAAGCTTGCTTGGGAACTGAACACTGGGGGTTTCTCATCAGACTGACCCCTTAACCGAAACATGTGCACATGCACCCCAGCGCGAAAGGTCACTCTAATTGAGGCACGTAGCTCTTGGCTCTCATGGGTTGTTGCTCCACTTAGTTCAGTTCTATTGAAAAATCAGTTCCCTCTATTTCCGTTTAAAAAAAAAACATTATATACGACTAACATTAACTTTTTCTGTAAGAAAAGGATATTAACATTAGGCTGCTTATCAAAAATTTGGCGCCATTCGATAACTTTGACGAAATTCTACTTTTTCGAAATAAAGTCAAGAATAATTTCATTATACAATACATATTACGGCGATTTTGACGCATTTGTACAGAGTAGACCATAAAACTAAGCAAGAAAGAACATGATCCAAAATAAAAGGAGAATTGTGAAATCTATAAAAGCGTATAAAATCTAAAAAAAAAAAAGTTCCAACCTATTTGAATATAAAATCGGGATTTAGATTTTTGTTGCCACATTTTAAGGAAGGAAATTTACACACAAAATGCATGCAAAAAGATTTGTTTTTTACCGTCTTTTATTTAGATTTGTTTCTGATATTCAAGAAAGAAACAGCCCTTGATTTTATGTCGCCATCATTCACACCTGCTGGATCGTAATTTACATACTAGTCGCATTCGAGTCAAAAGATGTAAGCGTTGCTATGGCGACTGAGATGATCGTTAGCAAAAATGCAATTGGATTTCTGAATTTCACCACCTGTTGGCATTGAGTCAGAAGTTCCAACTGTTAACAATAAATTTAAAAATGCATATCAACTTTTGTGCTTTTAAATCTTGAGTTATGTGAAGAATAATTCTTTTTATGCTTCTTTCAAATATGTACATGCTCGCTGTAATGCATGTGTTCTCAGAAGAAAAAAAATAATATTGCAATTTGATACTTTTGCATTGCAGATAATTTGTTTCAGAAATAGAAAAATGTACTGGGTTCAACGTTAAGATTTATATTTACCACTTGTTTAAAAGAATTAATTATGATTATTAGAAAAGTATTTGAAATTTTTTGTTGTTTCAAGCAGTTTAATTGAATTTTGTAAATTATGTTACAGATCTTTGAAGTTTAATTTTAAGACAAGGTGAAAGACGGGCCATGTTTTCTATTCTATTATTCCCCCTATTAATTTTATAATAGCATGCAAGAAAGGAAGGGGCCTCACACAAAATTGTTTAATACTTTATATAGTTCCAATTTGTTAATGTCTATGTTTTAGATCTGTTTGTGTATAAAATATAAATTTAAAAAGAATTTTGATCTTATTTAATAAGTTATATTTTTTCATTTGATCAAAATCCTAAAGAAACATTTTATTTTAAAAGTAATTATTTTTTTCAACCCACAAGCAAATTTTTAACCGATTGTTTGCAGCCTTAATCTTTGCAAATATTATGTTCCAATCTCTCTCTCTATATATATAAAAAAGTTTTTTTTGTGATACTGAAATAAATTTATTTTTATATAAGGTATAGTTAGTAAAAATGGGTCGAACTGAAGAGGAGCGCCAAGAACGATTTGCCTTGGGTTTTTTCCTCACCTTCCAACACTTTCTCGAATAATCTGCTTACATCCTAGATCGGGATGTTGTAGATTTCTCCAGTAATTTCCAGAAGCATACATATGGTCACTAATATGGTCGTCAGAAATGACACCAACTTGACTGTGACGCCAATATTTCTTCAAGGTTCCATTGAAACGCCATTATAACGTAAGGGATGGCGTTGCTTGCGAATATTACAATTTCTGGCATAAAATAAATAGCGTAGAAAGTAATATTAACGTATTAAACACTCAGATATAAATTATTTACTCTATTTTAAGAGAAAATACGTTTAGTAAGTTTTACAATTTGAGCAATGAATATGAACATTTGAAAATTTGGGGTACCCCTCACCACCTAGTTTAAGATAAAACAAACATTAAGAGCAAAAAAAAAAGTTTTTATGCGTCATAAAACTTGCAGATATATGTGCAAATCGAGCGTCAGATAACTGGATAACTGGGAAGTTTTTATTATTAGATTCAGCATGGCAAAATCTATCGAGTTTTAAATAAGTTATAAAAATTCCACAGAAACTATAATTTTTAATCATTAATAAAATAAATAAAGTTCATAAACTGTTTAGAAAAAGAACAACGACGTACGTCTTTCTGTTGCGCAAGTTTTTACCAAATATTTTGCTTTTTCATTTGAATGGGTTGTTTAGATTTAGTACCAGAATCGCCAGCCTATTGAAAGGAAAATATTAATTTTAGAAAAAATGCACTCGACAAGAAAAGTTTTTTTCCATCTGTACCTTTAATAAATTATTTGAACGCTTTGCAGAGGTCAGGTAATTTAAACAAAGAACTGGATAAATTGAGGAATAATTGGGCTTTAAAATTAGACTTTCAAAATTATCGATAGAACTAAAAACACTGACAGCTCATTTACCTTTTAAAAACAGAAAAATAGGATTTCTTTATTCTTTCTTATAATTCTTTGTAGAGGTGTCCATCATATAACACGGTTAATTTGTACAGAGCTAATTGAAAACGTGTTATACGAAACTTTGAAATAATATAAATCAAGGTAATGCGTACCGCGTTATATCGAAATCAAGTCTTAAGGTATCCGACAACCCTAAAATTGTGAATTTTGCCAACAATTGATGAATTTTTAAAGATTTTATTTTATAAGCCATCTTATTAGCTTTATAAAAATACCAAGTTTATTATTTTCCGTTCACTAGAACAAAAACTACAAGTGTTTTATTAAAAGCAGATGCCATTATTTTAAGCCAAATGTCATACTTTAAAACGCGTTTTACTCGAAATGTGTTTGTTACTCGAAAATGCTCAAACGAGGACAGCGATTGCTAAAACAGTTTTCAAAATAATTAACTGAAATTTTTTGAATATGTTCTGTATAATAGTAGAAGTGTTGTAAAGTCCAGATTTATCAATCACTGTTTTATTACAAAATTTACAGTCATGTGAAAAAAATCACTGTTATTTTAAGCAATTTCAAATAACAACTAAGGTATAGTGCTCTAGTTTTTGTAAAAATTAAAATATCTCTGATCCTGAAGGTCATTTCAAAAATGAATAACATAGCAACACATCAGAATTGAAAAATTAAAAATTTGTTCATAAACATTTGGTACATAATTGGACCCGTTTATGTTATTTTTGTAAATTTTTACCTATTTTTTCCGACATTTTAGTAATAATAATTTCTTTTTCTCTTCTTAATTTTAGTATATTTTTCTTAAAATCTACTGAACAAATCTAAGAACAACAACAACAAAAAAATCCCCATATCTCCATTTTTTTAACGGTTGTTGCAAGTACTCGGATACTTTAAGGTGTAAAATTTTATGACAGCTGAAATGTCATTTCAATAAATCTTACAAATGAAAAAGTAATTTACCTTCAAGTTTTTAATAAAAAAAAAAAAAAACATGCCACACAAAAATTAAAAATACAACAAAAAAAAATCTATTAACAAATTATCATTGTAATAAAATAAATAGAAACGACAGATTAGAATCACAAAATTAATCTTTATCAATACTTTCTCAATAGAAATTACAGTTCATCTACTTCTTCCCATCAAAATTGGTTGAAAAAAAAACTCCTCTTCACTCGAGTTATTTTTCTATCATAACAAAATTATCTGACATAGCGGCAATTACCTGTCTATCAGGATATTGCAATTCTGCCATAATTTCTCTATAAGGAGCTAAAGAAATTTGCAATTCTCTTTTAAATTTTCTCCTTCTTATTACTGGAGGATCTTTTTCAACAAAAAAAAACTTCTAGTTTATTAGCTAAAGCTATTCCTTCTCGCAAAGCTTCTTAAATTTTTAAAAATCGTATTATATAAAAAACCATGTAATATCAAATCCATGTTATAATAATCGCAAATTTTGTACCTTGTTTTACAAGTACCGTTTTAAACAAGAAACGACTGTATTTCCAAACCTTCAGAATTATGTACACTCACTTCCAAAAGTTAGGCATGAAGATGTAAAATGCAAAAAAAACAACAACAAATACTGCTTTGATTGACACAAAATTTGGCAGTAAAGTAGCATATATATATATATATACATAAAACAAAATCAATAATTATATACAGAAATGAAAACAATATTAAATTTTTGTAAGTTATCAGATAATGTCATACTGGAGACTTAAACAGAATTATGTATAAAGTGAAAATAAACAGCATAAAATGGAAAAAAGGACATTAATAGGGTATGTGATTCCCCCTCATCTGTATGCAAAGTTTATATCTTCTGACCATGCTTTCAATTAGGCAGTCCATTCATATGTAATCTTCGGCATACAGTAGCTGCAGATATAGCCTTACCAATGGACGCTGTATAACTATAGATGTTACACGTGTGTGGAGGTCGCTCTGCGATTCCGCTTGGCTACAATAGCAATATATCGATCTTCCGCGGGGGTTGTAACCCTTGGGTGGCTGCCTACGGGCCTTCGGACAACTGTATGCGTGGTTTGGAATTGTTTCCATTAACGTGAAATTACAGAATGATGAACGCCGAAGAAAAGAGCAACATCTGTGATCGACTGCCCTGCTTCAATGCGCCCCACAGCACGCCAGCGCTCAGAATCTTCTATTCGTTTTCTGGAAGTCATAGAAACACGTATGTCTTGAAAACAAATTGTACCAAAGTTTTAAACACCTTCTATCAGCACTTACAATCAAAAAGCTCCCTTTATAAAGCTGGCTTCTTATAAGACTGCCCTTTCTTGACATGAAACTACGGTTGGCTGTTACCTAACATATTTGCATACTTCCATCTACCTCTGCAGCGAATTGCATCCTCTTCAATTCTGATTGTCTTCCGGAAATTAGCATTTTCCTCTCCGTGCTTAACTTTTGGAATTGAGTGTATCGACTAATAAAAAATAAGTATAACAAAATTTGAATCATTCTAGAAATTTTTAAAGATTATCAATATTTATAAATAAACCACTAATTTAAAACTACAAGATGACCCTGCACAATGTTTTTTCAGCAGTAAACATATAGTATGACGCTTGAAGGAATATTTATACCCTTTTCACAGATGAAGAAATATATTACGTTACTTCAATATTTCACAGTTTCTGACCTTCTTACTGATTGTGCTATAAAACAAAGAAACATAAAAAAGAGCTATAGATGATGTAAATAAAAAAAATAATAGTAAAAAGTAATAGGAAAACTAAATTCAAGATATTTTTGAATACAGATATAGAGCTTAATATTTCTTTCTTTTTCGCTAAATTTCGTAAAAGAGATGGGGGGGGGAGGGGGAGTATAATATATATGAAACTACTGTATTTTCTTCTTCAGTCCTATGCTTAGTTTTTATATTCGACATCTAGAAGAGAAACAGCCCTTGATTTTATGTCGCCATCATTCACACCTGCCGCAGTGCATTTTATGGATGGCTCACGAGAAAGCCTAAAATGCAATTGTTGCTATAGCAACAGAAATGATCATAAACAAAAATGGTACCGGGACCTCCAATTTTCGAAATGGGCATCCTTTTAGGGTTCTGCCACCTGTTGAAGTACAATCAGAGTTGCTGTTGTGCTCCAAGATTTTAAAAAGCATGCTTTTAGCTTTGAAATATTTTTTAACGAATGCAAATGTCTACATCCATTTTCTTCGAGAAAATATTTCATTTTTCAAAAAAAAAATTTGCCTTGAGTAGTATGCATTTGCTCTCAAGACACTGGAGAATATAAAAAAAAAGAATACAGAAATTTTTATATTGCATTTTAAAATAAGATATATATGTACGAAATTTAGTCCTTAAAATGACTTTCGATTTGATAAACAAAATAGGCATTTACCTATAGAATACATGTGTTGTTGATTTCGTTTTATGGTATATTATTCAAATAATTTAATAATTTTTTTTGTTTTACTAATAAATGTATCAACATAAAACTGCGTAGTGATATGGTGATATTATAAACATTTTAAATGAAGTACGAGGTAGCATTCAAAAGTTCCCGGACTGAGTTTATAACTTAAAAAATAGTACCAATTAAATTGCTGAAACACATTCTCCTTTGAAATAAGACGCTTTTGGTATCCGACTACTTGCGACAACTTTTTTAAAAAAATGAAGATATGGGGTTTTTTTGTGATTTTTAGATGTGCTTAGTTCATTGTAAGAAAAATATCCTAAAATTAAGAAGAGTGAAGTTATTACTAAAAGGGGAAAAATTGGTAAACGTTTGCAAAAAATAACACAAACTGGGTTTATAAATAACCATTCTGAGTTTCTTTGCGTTTTGCTTTAAACACGGTTTCAAAAAGTGAGTTTTTCATTTAATTTACGTAGGTAAGCACATATATTCCGTTTTTATTATTTAGTTATAATAAATATTGTTGACTTTTTCGTTACCGCACCACACCTACTACCCTGGGCAGTGGGCGCACTCGTGAATTTTTCAAAGGAGGCGCGGTGTGGTGGTCCAGGTCGAATGTCTACCATTCTTATATCCTACCCCAATACGCTTCCAAACATAATTTTTTTCATTTTGTAGATTGTCGGAACAAAGAAGAGTAAGAAATAAGTTATTGAATAAATAATTAGCATTATAAATAAAAAAATTATCAATAACAAATACTTAATTAAATTTTACGTACTATATATATGGGATTATAATCAATCGAAAAGAAAGCATGGTCTATGGAGGAAGGTCCGGATCCGTGAACCCTCTTCCCCTTGTGTGGGTCATTGATACTGGGTGGACCGCAACACCTTGAAAAAATTAAAAGTAGACCGTACCCTGGAAAAGTCTGCCCACCCCTGATGTAATATAACAATTATTATTATATATAATAACTGTATTTTTATACTACAATATAAACAAAATAATTACATAATATATATTAAAATTAATAATGAAAATGAATTAATAATTGCTGACTACTTGCAATATTCCAAAAATTGCGAGTTTCTTTCATGAACCCCTTCATCAAACAATTAACGTTCAAAAATGCAATATTTAAAAGTAAAATAAAGTAGAAAAGCGCAATAATTAAAAAAGCTCAGCCCTCATATTTTTAAAAATATATCCTAGTACTCACCAATGATATTAGAAATACCCATAAATTCGAAAATAGAACAAAATACAACAGAAGACTGAAACAGCTGGCTTGAAAAATAATTGAAATGAAAATGGTTAAATTTTTTAAGAAATCGAATTAAAATCGTCTGAAAATATTTGGGTTACCGCGGAAAAACAAATTGACTTTTTCCGTCTCTCATTCCCACGACAACTCCATCACCACATGATAAAAATATCAAATACCATATTGCAATGTTATCGCCCATCTTGGCAAACATAAACAACAACTTAGCGGGTAGCACTCGTATAATAAATTAGTACCCGGGTTTTTTTTAGTGATGAAAAACTCGATCAGTTCTGAATAATTTTTTATTGTTGGTCAGTATTTACTTACTTTCATTCTTTCTGATAATTGAACTCATTGATTACTCATTTCTATCTGATAATTGCTTTTAACAACAAATTTTTTTTGACGATGAATATGTACATAACAATAACTATGATAAATCAGAAGAATAGTATTGCATATACATACTACGTAATTACTTGAATTAAAAAAATTTTTAAAACTGAAAGGCACGAAAAGTGTTTTTAATAACTGAATTATGAGTCAAAAATATATTAAGGATCTTTTTTTACAACTTTTTGCTCGTGGTAAAGCTGAAAAATTAAATGATTAATTTCTGCCCTTTTTTTTATCTATTCTTTAAAAAATTAGTATGATTCTATTAATATCCCCTTTAATAAAAACATTTTAACTGTGAGAGTATGTATATAGTCTTACTGAACCCCAAAGCTGTAAAAAGCTTTGCAGCTTCCTTAAAAAAATTATTTTAGTTATGCAAGAAAGAAAACAAAGAAGCGAAGAGAAAAAGTCATTTTTTAAGGAAAAAAAAAAGAAAGGAAAACAATTAGCATAAAAAAGGGTTCATTTGTGTAAATATTATTTTCAAAGGCAGTATGGACCAAAAAAAATCGTGGTATTTTTAAAAAACTTTTCTAAAAAGAGGATTTTTACTTCCGATTTATTTATTCTCACGATATATTTCCAACTTTATACTTCTCTTTTTCTGTTTCAACAATTCTAGAAATGGTCGAAGTTAAAACAATTATTGAGTCGAAAATTTTGGCTCCGGGCTTTGAAAGAAAATTGCACGATTGAAAACACTCTGTTAAAACTAATTATAAAATAAGAGTTTGAAAAGGAAATTCCAGTTTTTCTAGTTAAAAGAACATATTTGCGCATTATTAACTTAAACTTATTAAATATTTAAATGGTTTGTTATGGAATTTTTTAAAAAAATATCAAAATATTGGAAAAATTTTAAAGTTTCGCTGGTTTAATTTGATTTCTCAATGCCAATGAATGACTGATAAATTTTTGTCAATATATTTATTTGCTTTTAGTTTCTTCAGTTTAAAATTTATTTTAAAATTTGACTTTTATGAATTAACTCAATCTTTTATTCAACTTGATTAAAATTTTTTGGCTTATTCTAATTCGTTGGTCTTCTTTTTTATTCTTTATGAAGTTTGAAAAAGGTGTCTTATTCTAAAACATGTCGCAGCATTTTGCGTGTTGAAACATTTAGTGTTTTCATTTATTAATTTAGCAATATATATAATTATTACTTGTTGAAGTTGACTGTGCATGTTCCTACGAAATAAATCAAAATTTATTCAAAAACTTTCAAGCATACAAAAAAGATTTATTTCAACAGAAAACAGCTGACACATCTGTTATTCTAGAATATCAAAAATGCAAAGTTCACGGATATGTGTAACAAGCAATATAAATTCGTAATCATAATATCTATAAGATACATGAAATGCACAATCGCTTTCAAACTTTGACACTATACATTACTTCTATGCATCGTCTTTAAATAGGCTGTGAGTCAGTGGCGTAACGGAGAATATTTGCTCCCCCCTCCTGCAAAGTCAGAATTTAGGCCCAAAGTCAATTCTTACAAATGATATGCACTTGACTTCGCACAAGCTTTGGGTCCCCAAGAATCCTGGGCCTCCACGCGATGCGGGGGTGTACAATGCGCCACTGCTGTGAATTCTTTTAAACGCTAGATTCAAATAAAAAATTAACCTAGACTCTTCCAAATGTGTCTCACCCGAGGTGTGGAGGGGGCCAATGCTCGCTAACCCTGTTGAGGCTCAATGTCCTCTGACATGGTGTGGTAGTTGGGAGAGGGAGGTGCCAATTCAGATGCTGTCCTTGTCACTTGATCGAGGTTCAAAATTATGTGGCTCTTCGCCAAAGGTCTCACGGTGCTTTAAGTGCGACGTTTATTTAACTCTCTCATTTCACTCTCTAACTCTGCTTATGTGCCTCGGAGTATCTTTATTTGTCGACATATTTGGAGACTGGGAGATATTTTGAGATGAAATTTATCACCAGAACTACTCGTACCTAACCATCATCCTTTCATTGCCGAAAAGCCACATTTCTGGTCACAATACCACTTTGGAAGAGAGTAAACTTTCTGTAACATATACAATTAATTACATAATAATACTCATTAGGTCCACCTATTTAATTAGTAAGACCACCCTTTGTCTTTAAAACCTGCAGCATCCGGTGAGTCATCGATTTGAGTGGGCAAACATGAAATCTGAAACATATGGTAACAGAATTTTGATAATCATGAACTGGTCCTGCATTTTCCACGTATTGCAAAGTGGTAACGTGGTAGCCCGAGTTTGGTTTCATAGACGAAATCACTTAAGTTCGATTAGATTCGTGTCAAGTAAATACGAGAGCCACAAGACATGACTTGAAATTCACCAGAATGTTAATTGAATCTCTCCCTGGCAATTCGGCTCTTCTGATGTGCTCCATCAGCATGGTAAAAACACCATGGCATAAACTCCATCACCTGCATGGAAAACTGAAGGAAGGGATGCACCTAGTCAGTAGTGATGTTCATAAGGAATATAGACACAAGGATTGTTCTAAGAGGATAATGAGTCCTTATGTACCCCATGTAAATACATAGCCATAATACCATCATCACTGCCTTGTATATGATCAAGCGTTCACCCCAGTGCCCAGGGTTATCCGTTAGCAATCTGCGTATTGGCACTTGACCATCCATGTGAGTCAAGAGAAGACGTGATTCGTCAAACATGGCAACATCATTCCATTATTCTATGATTTAATGTTATATTCCATGACCTACTTACTGTTAGCGAATGACTAGTCATCAGTGCTGGGTCGCGATTTGAATGCCGTCTATGTAGGTTAATGTGCAGCAATAAACACTACTCTGTGTGTTGACACATCTGGGCTGCCTCCATTTTAGTTAATGATGACATCAACCATTGTAGACCTTTGGTCATGTGTATGGTGAACAATGCATTACAGTCTTTCTGGGGTCAACTCACTATGTCCGACAAACCTCAGCTCGACGATAAGTCGTTTCATTATACACCCACGACTTTTTATAAATACTCCTAACGCCTGCTTGTTAATTACCCAACAAAAGCATTTTTCTGAATGCGATGCTTTAGGTGCCGATCCATAATGATTTGACCTTTATTGAAAAATGATAAGTAAGCTTTTTCCATTATGCCACTCCCCTCAGGGGGCTCACCTTCTTTAGGTGAGTACGGGTGTCACAATCCCGAGGTGCCCTAGTGATCTTTTCCTTTTCCCATGGGGTATACTGTCTTTGGTAAACACGGGCTTCACGAACCCGGGGTACCCTAGTGAACCTTCTCTATTTTCGACCCTCTTTCTTGTCATTCAATTCATTCTTTCTTTCTCTTCCCGTCTAGACCACAGATATTAAAACAAATGTTTGGCGCAGTATAGCCGAAATCGGCTCTTGCTGCAATAAACCCCAAAATCATCATCATCCATTATGCCACTAAACACTCTGCATAAAAGAAAAATTGCAGAAACACTTTATATACTTTTTCATGAGTCACGCATGTGCAGTGGTATAGTCCTTGAGCATGCCCATTGCTATAGGTGAGAGAGGTCATAATGTAAAGGCTCTTCGGTGTTTATATATATACACGAGAGTTCAGTACTATTACTGTATCCTGTAGATACAAATACTTTTAACGTGTTTCTATCACTTGATTTTTTTAGAACGTATATTTTATGATGTATCATATAAAAACCATTTATATGTATTGGAAAATGATGACAAAGGCTGTCCTCGGCTAATGTTAAAGAATAGGACCCAAATTCGGAATATTTTTTTTTAAATATAAAAGTACTCACAAACATAAATATTATATTCTGGCTCAACTATCCTGTAGAGAATCACTTATTTTATCATACTACTCATTTTAATCCAAGTTGAAACATTTTTTTATATAATGTGTTTCACATCCCCCCCCTCCCCATACCTTAATGCTAAATGAGCTATCCCTTTACATGTTCCCCTCAGGGGGCTCACCTTCTATAGGTGAGTACGGGTGTCACAATCCCGAGGTGCCCTATTGATCTTTTCCTTTTTCAAAGGGGTTTACTGCCTTTGGTAAACACGTGCTTCACGAACCCGGGGTACCCTAGTGATCCTTCTCTATTTTCGACCCTCTTTCTTGTCATTCAATTCATTCTTTCTTTCTCTTCCCGTCTTTCTCTTCACATATATTAAAACAAATGTTTGGCGCAGTATAGCCGAAATCGGCTCTTGCGCCAATAAACCCCAAAATCACCTCACCCTTTACATGTTAAAAGGAAAATCTGATTATTTATGAAATATTTTAAAATTTTAAAAACATTATATTATAAACAAATGCATGAGTTACAATATCACAAACTTTTATAAAAACGTATGCACTTTTTCTTCCCGAAAATGTTCTCCGAGTTAGGTTTACATTATCGTATATATGGCGAAAACAGCCTTAACATTACAAATCAAAGAATGCGCATACTACGGAAAAATCTTATACCATTATGATTTTTTACATTTCTGTGTATTTTTTCAGCAATTCAATGATTCTTTTTTAATTCTAGTGTTAGAAAGATTTGAAAAAGATGACTGAACGAATAGTAGACATTAAAAAGCATAATTTTTTTACCATATTTCCGAGCATACCTTCTGTTGCCGTTTCGCAATATACTATGATAACGCATCAACGCCATTTCTATAACAAGAACATGGCGTCTCTCTCTATGTCTATTAGTAGTATCTTTCTATAACTAAACTAAATTATCCACCCAGGCCTTTATTGCTATTTTTGACAATAAGTTAATGTACAAATAATGGGAAAAAATAACATGATATTCTATTATCCTAAGTTTTGTAAAATGATAATGTAAATACAGGCTCAGATTGAGAAAATTAAACAAACTGTTTAATCCAATTTAAGAAGTCCTTTGAAACTGTATCTTTAAATAAAAATAAATACCAGACAAAAAAAAATTATTCGGCTACATTCACTCGCATAACATTCTGTTTTAATCTTAACTTAGATTTTTATTTCGAGTTGGTCAAATTTTTGTTTCAATTGAATATTGTTGTGGGCACCGTTTCAAAAGTACTAACATTCTTTTATCTTTCCGTTTTTTGTAATGAAGGAACTTTGCTCCTTATCACTGAGATGGTTTTTTTCTTCTAATTTTAAATGTTTTTAAAGAAAGGCAGCCTACAAGAAATTAGTATTCTTCTACTATAGATATTGAGGAATTGGCTGGCTGGATGCCCGCCAAAAAAAAAAGTGTTTTGCGAATCACTGAGAATACGTTTTCGAATTTCTTAATTATATTCCTTTGTACATTTCAATTCGTAATATAAATGTCTCCTGGAAATGGCCTCTGATATTAGTCGCATCTAGATTAAAACGCGATTATAATTAAATTAAAAATTAAATTTTAAAACAACAGTTTTTTTCACTTAAATAAATTCCCGCCATTCAGGAATTTAGCATTCGTTGTCTCTAAGCCTAAATCCAAGTTTAAATCAACTGTAATACGAATTAGGATAATCAAAGCAATGAATTTTTGATTATGATCTAATTTTTGCATGAATAATACATACATGATATAATTTTTAAAAAATCCCTTAAAAACTCAAAAAAAAAAAAAAAAAAAAGAATGACAGAATAAGAACCGAAAATTGAAAAGAAAACAGTGATTGAAAATGAGAAAAAATGGCTGCAATAACCTTTTTTTATACTAACTGTAATGTCTCAAGCAGTTTAAGCCACCTCTAGCTACCACTGAAGTACAGGCTAAGAGAGGAAATAGTATCGCTATGAAAAATCTGTCCATGTTCTTCGGCCCTATGTTTAAAATAAAATAAAATAAATTAATTTAAAATTAATAATTGTTATTCTAAAAAAACTATTTAACCCAAACCCAAATTTACCTTCTTTTAATTTTATCTTTAACATCCAACGTTCTACTAGTTATATTTATTCAAGCATAATATATTTTTGAAATCATAATCTGTGTTGCGGTAATTTTTTAAATGCTTAAAAAAGTTATGGGTTAGTGAAAATTGTTAAATCTTTTAAAAAGTGTTTACTCTATATCAGTGGTCTTCAAACTTTTTGAATCATTGTATAACGGATCTATCCGCGTCCTTTCCTTAATCCTCTTTGGAAATCTTTGGAACATCAATTCGAGTTTAGTCGCAACCAGCCCTTTGAAGAAGAAACCTTGATTATTCAAATTAGGTCTGCTATATATAGTCTAGATTTTCAAGCTAGTGGGAGAGAGAAAGTGAGGAGATAGGATTGATTGCTACGGATCAGGTATTATACCATTTTTAAGCGCATTTCAAACATTTGATAGGTGAAAGAATTAAAGTGACGACTGGTCACTAAAGTTTAATTAGTGTTCAGATAATTGCGATAGTAGATTTGATCCTGAAATAAGAGGATTGGACTTTTAAAATCTTCTCATAATTCGCGCATCCCGTTGTTAAGTCACATATTGCTTAGATTGTGAACATCTCTTCTCGTTGAAATGACTTGGATTGTGTTGTTAAGTTGTGTGATCAATAAATAGAATGATTTTTAGATAGGGCTTGTCTACCTTCCCTTCCTCCCACAGCTGTAGGCGGGAATGAGAGAGCATCTCATTCCTTACAATTGAACCCTTAGAATTATAAAGTGTTCTGAGGGAACCTTCCTCTTTCTCTGTCTCTCTTTTAGGAGGATATATCTTAAAATAATATTTAAAATAAATCAACAAATTATAGGTACTTTATTCAGACAAAGAAAAAAATGTATTTGTTAATAAAAATTTTTTTATACAATATTTTTAATTTAATTTAATTTACTCATTCCAATATGCTTCCAGGTGTCATCTATACATACATTATAAGAAATTATATTTAACATTATAATTAAACATTATAATTAAAATTTAAAATCCATACTTCAATTATCAAAAAATCCTTAGGGTTTTGAATAACTGTATATGTACAAAAATTCAACATGGAGAAATATGAGTTTGAAGTTTTCATTCCTTGAATAGCATTTTATAATATTCATCGAATAGTCTGAAACTTTTATGAATTGTTAATTAGCTTATCTAAATATATTGAAGAAAACGAATGAAAAATAAACATTTCATAAAACTTTATCTTAATAATTATAAAAAAAAAAATACACACACTCCAGAGCTAATTCCATGCTCAGAGCTACTGCACAACATGTACAAAAGATGTTTATGCCTTTATTTTTTATTTCCATGATTTTGAAAGCTTTCGTATGTTAAATATTGTACACGAATGAAAGCAAAATCAAATAGCAATTTATAAGTAAAATACATCAAAATCTAAGTACTGCATACCGTGCAATTGCTTAAATAAATATCTTAAAATATTTTAATAATGAAAGTGTTGATTTTCACACACTTGGGATATATATATATCCCCAAAAACAAATATATAATAATGGGAGAGTTTTTCTGTTCTTGCAAATTAGATTTTTAATTATCTGAATTATCAAAATGAGATTTAATATTTGTGCTTTCGGAGAATCCGTTTTGAAGTTTTAATTTCATTCATAATAATATCATAAAAAGCACGCACAAATTTTTAATCCACCATTGATGCACATGAAATTTGCCGAGGATCAAAATAATCATGTTGGCGTGGTATGGAAGTTTGGAGAGGATTTTCAGTTCAGGTATCGTCGTCATTATTTGTGTGTGACCATGGTTTAAAATTTCGAATTCTGTCGCCAATAGCCCTTCTGTTGCTTTAAGTGTGATCATCGTAAGCATCCGATACCACCCCTAAATATTCGCTCATATGATTACGTCATCTTTTATATAAAGCTTTATTTTATTGTTCTTTTTTATTAACACGCTTTTATAAGTTTCACTTGCATGTAACGAAATCTTTGAACTTGATTTTTACCCATGTTAAACGGTCAGATAAATTCGAAAATTTGCACACTTGTCAAGGACCGATGACAACACAATAATTTCATAATTTTGTTCCATCAGGAATAAAGATATCCTGATTTGGCGACTAATTCCATATACCACTTCCAGATTTGGCAACTTATTGCATATACCATTTTTAGATTTGGGGACTAATTCCATATACCATTTCAAAATTTGGCGACTAGTTCCAAATTTAGTGACTAAAGAATTAAGGTGTAACCCCTAAAACGAATACACACTTGTGGTTTAGAAATAATATAAACAAAAAAGTGTTCTTTATATGAGCAAGGGTAGTTTAGGTGCGTCAGCTATTTCTTACCGTAATATAAACAATTGTCTAGTTTTTCTGAAAATGGAAATAAAAAAGACTCATGCTATGGGAAAAAAATAATTCATGTTCTAACTGTTAAATATTTTTTTTATTTTTACAAAGCAATACCTTTTAGAAATGATGATACGAATTACTATTTTAGCAATACGTTTAAAAGGTGATAATACGATTGACACTTAATATTTCTTTCTAAAACACTTTTATTTGACCTGCATCTACAGAGACGGAATTTTTGAAATATGACAATACGGGACTGATCCGAGGCCCCGTAAACGGAGAGAATATATACCCTTCAGACCCATTAATTAATATCCAATGAAGAGCAAGACTGATTCCAACAGCTACTGAATTCCCCTCTTCCCTGGCTCCTAATATCAAACTCAAGAATTAATTCATCAATAAATAAAATCATAGTGTGAAAAACTAAAAAAACACGCTTTTATTGTAGATCGAACTAAAAAATGAAAAATAAATTATAATTTAAAAAACACTAAAAAACACGCTTTTATAGTGAATCGAACTAAAAAGTAAAAAAATAATTCTTAATATAAGAATAAAATGATGAACGAGAAATGTAATGTCATTGTAACAAAAGCGGGGGGGGGGTGCTTTGTACTACATTTTTACACTAACTCAGCATTTCGGAATAGAAGTAGATAACAATTAATATAGAACATTCCATGTTTTTACCCCCCAATGACATTACTTTTCTCGTTAATCATTTTATTCTTATATTAAGAATTATTTTTTTACTTTTTAGTTCGATTCACTATAAAAGCGTGTTTTTTAGTTTTTTAAAACTATCATTTATTTATTTTTCGTCTGGAGATTCAACTGTGATAAGAAGTCCAATTTTTCAAGAAAATATATTATCGAATTCAAAATGTAATTTATATACATAATATTGTAGTTCTTATATATAAGGCTGAAATATTTGAAATAACGCTGGAATAGATGAGGAGTATTTTGAAATTGCTCTTTGTTCAATTGGTTCATATATCATCCCTCTGGAAGAAATATTCTTACTCCTTTTTTTTTCCGAAACGAAGATGAAAATAAAACAAATTGCATCTCCTCTAGAGTACCTCACAGAAAATTTGCACTGGTTACAAAATGCTCTATAAAACGAAAAGATATAAAACAGTACAATAACAAAACAAAATAAACATAAAAGAAATTCTCGAAGAAACACGCAGAAGCTAAATTCTAAGCGGTTCGAATTCGAAGCAAGTTTTTACTTGATCCTTGCACTTTTTCGTTCATTTTTGCCGCATTTATGGGGGCTGGGGAGAAAAATCAGAAATAAAATAAATAGAAAAGGTGCGTTTTTACTGTCTTTTCTTTGGCTCTATTTCCGCTGTTGAAAAGGGAAATAGTCCTTGATTTTATGTCGCCATCATTCGCACCTGCCGCCGCATATTTTGCACACTATTCACGAGTGAGCTGAAAATGCAAGCGTTGCTATGGAGACGTAGATGATCGTAAACAAAAATGCAACTGGGGCGTTGAATTTTACGAATGTGTTCCTCTTTTAAAATCTCACCACCTGTTGACAGAGAACCCAAAATTGTTGCCACTTATCATGAATTTAAAAACAAATTTAAACATCCAAATCGCATTTTTTCAGGTAAAAAGTTCTTAGATTTAGTTTTAAATTCCTTTATTTAAATAATGTGTAGAACTTATGAAAAATAAAATGCAACAAAAAATATAATTTTGAATACCAAGGTTTAGAATACATAATTAAGTTTTTGGTAAATGGTGCAATATTATTAGCATTGCAGATTGAAGACTGATTTATAAGAAAGTGGGGTTTATAACCAATTTTATGGATAGCCAACCTTCATTCTTTCTTTTCATAATTTTGAGTTAAATCATATAGAACATAATGAATAATAGTTCTTACCTATTATTCATAAAAACGTTACATACCTATTACATGTTCTTATGTATTAACACTGGAAAGTCCGGGATTTCGATTACCCTTAAAACTTAACCCTGTCGTTTCGACCCAGTGATATAAAATATATAAAATAATTGCAAAAAATAAACAATTGTGCAGGACTATTTGTTGTAAATTATGGACCGGGTAGTCTGAGTGGGTGGAGCGTGATTAACACCACCCTCAGAACACACGTGGTCTATCTCGATAGAAACCTTATGTAACGGATTCTGTCTCAGTTGAATCTTGAACTTGGCTTCAGCATAACTAGATGTGCTGATGTTTTCTCGTAATTCTTCGCTTCGGCGTACTAGATTGCCGTTGTTTACTAGGATTTTTATCTCTAATATTCGAATTCTCTTTAGTTTCAGTATAATTAATGTAATGGTTTAATTTGTTAAAGATTGTTAAGTTTATTGTTGAAAGTTATTGTTACCAATAGATCCAGGAAAAGACAATTTTAGGACTCCAGAATAATATTATTATGTTATAACACTACACATGCGCAACAGTATATACACCACACTATTGTTCAGTAGGGTTTAATTTTAAAACTTTTTATTCAATGAATTTTCTTATGTGATCTAATAAGCTGCTGTCAATGAAAATAAGCCATGAACTCACGACAAATTCACTAACAATATGTTTCGCGAAGCTTGATGGACCACGGCTTTGTAGCAAAACATTTCGAGTCGCAAATTTGCAAGGAACATTACTATTATGCGGTATCCAATATCTGCCATCTCTAGCTACATATATATCAGGATTTGCTGGAATATTATCAATTTCATCTGCACTTTCTTCAGATTCTTCGCAGTCACTTTCTCGCAATTTAATGTCTACATCACCGGAATCTAAATTAGAACAAGACAGCTTCTCACCCTCCGGTTCATTCTCAAAAAATTCTGTCAGCAAATTACCAATTTCATCAGGTCTTAGACCTGTTCTACGAGTCATCGTGTCAGGGTGTCTGCTCTGCACAAGGTTCAAAAATAGAATCAAAATTTTATTATGAGAAGATAAGCAAATGCTATGTAGTGAAACCCTCAGACACAACATTTTTAGTATAACTGACTCCTTTCCATTGTGAATCCAATAACACTGCATTCAAGGTCATTTAAATGTGGAATATTACTTCCGGAAGTTTATTTTACTAATAGTATCTTCTTAGTGAACTATTGTTTGCTGAATGGCAGCTATTTATAATGATAAATTGCCTTGGTGTCGAAACGACACCAGCGGACGTTCTAGGTATTTTTAGTTTCAAAATCTCTCCCAAGTAACCTAGAAGCACAAAACATTTTTTGTGTATTCACCATGAAAAAATGATTAAAAGTCACAAAAATTCTTCAATTTTCCTGCAAAAATGCGGAAAGAAGAACAAACCAAACAAGCTCCAGTGACGAATTGACACCGGGGCTTTTTTTATTTCCAAGGGCATAAGAAAATGATAAACTCTGACAGTAAGACAAAAAACACCCAAAATATAAAGCAAGAGAAAAAAAATGTCAATGTCCCTTTAACAGATGTCTAGTTATCCTATATCTCTTCACATCGTAGTCTCCGCGCAGAGCTGAGCATCCCAACAAATGGTTCCTGTCCTTGGCTTCGTCTTTCTTACAGAGTGGCCAATTTGGACTCGCAAAAATACCGATACGTTGAAGGTGATCCGCAAAGCAATCACAATTCACCTCAAGTCTAAATTCCGCTACAGCTTTTTCCCGGGGTTTATCGAAGATATCTTGGTCCAAGCCGATTCTCCAACTTCTTACAGAAACACGAGAAGTAAGCAATGCTTTCCAGTTTTGTCTCATTAGATTTTTGATATAAAGCTTTGAAGAATGAAAAAAGTTATAGGTATTTGGCTGCTGAATTATTTGAATTCCCTTTCTAGCCCGCAAACCGACCTGTTCGTTTCCGTAAATATCACAGTGTCCTAGGATCCAATGAAATGTAATTTGTCATCCCTTCATCCTCAACCTTTGCTTGAGAAGCCAGCAATCTAGGATATTGGTAGTGATTAGCGTTTTCCCAGATCTGCCAGACCTAATGGCATTTTTGGAGTACGACCGAATAACTACTTCACTGCAAAGGTTGTAATAACCTTTGGTTACCCCTTACATCCGAACCCTCTTGTCTATCTATAAACCCCGGCTATAGATGTGTAGGAGGAACTAAATAATCCCCAGACATTATTCCCAATCTAATTTGATTTATTAATTCTTATTAACGATTATGAAACAGACACAACACAATTCTATTTAAGGTATATAAACAATGGTAGAGTGCAGAGGTGAGATATTCTAATGCGGGGATACTATTACAGACCCTCAACTGAATCTAAGATAGCTTAAATGCGCTCAATTACAACTACGTCGCACACTAATAATCAGCTTCTACTTAATCAAGTGTACAGTACCTGAATCTTTAATGCATCGAATCCTACACGGGAACTTCAGGCACTTTCTTAAGCTTGATCAAATGACGATTGCTCCACGCTCTGTAATCTTTAATTCCACTGCTTTTCAATCTTCACTAACCACTAATTCTCAACTTCTGTTAAATTCCTATTTGCACACATCAAACACATCAACTTCAGCTTGTCAACAATCACTTACTCCCTTCCTTTCCTTCACTTCACTTAACTTAACCTCTTACTTCACTCTCCTTCAACTCGCGAAAACAGAATTTATATAATATTCCTCATTTACATAAATCACGTTTGGTTTCTCGATGAAAGTTGGTTGAAATAAATATTTTGTTTTAAAGAGAAAAGAAGATATTAGTAGAATCGCGTATAGATCCGTCACAAGGTGTCTGGGGAAAAGTTACTCCAGTGCTACATAAACAGCCGTAACCTCCCCATAAAAGGGGATTTTTGTGTTTTCCTACTGTAGTAGTCTTCAAACTTTTCAACAGGAATCTCTAGAACTAAAAGGTGTTTTTGTGGATCCCCTAGAAATAAAAAGTAAATTCGTGGAACCCTATTCCACAAGCACAAACTTAGAACATACCCTAAAATAATATTTAAAGTAGATCGACATGTTATGGGCATTATATGTAAAGACAATTTTAATAATTTACAGTTTAAAAAAGCTAAAAAACACCCTTTTATAGTTAATTGAACTAAGTTGTAACTTAATCTTTTAGTAATAAAATTTAGAAATGGTATGTGAAATTAGTCGCCAGATGAGAGATGGGACCTGAAAATGGGAAACCGTTAATCCTGTTGATCCTGATCAGGACAATGGAACAAAATTATGAAATTATTGTATTGTCATTGGTCCTGGACAAGTGAGCAAAATTTGAATTATTCCGCCCTTTTAAAGTGGGTAAAAATTGAGTTCAAAGATTCCATTATATGCAAGTGAAGCTTATAGAAGGGTGTTAAAAATTGTTTGAGGTTATAATTTTGAGCTTTTTTTGTAAACGATTCTGTAAAAAAACAACTTAGTGACGATGTAGTATATAAAAACTGTGTTTTACTTTCTTGCTTTATTTTTTGTGCCCCTACACGTGTATTCCATCAATACATTCCTGTATAAAAAATGTTTGTTGTAGCAAGCTTTACCATTCCTCAAGGTTTATAAAAGATTTTAGAATTGTTCTACATATAGCAAGAAAATTATTATAACGTAATTCTGAAAAGGCTTACACAAAATGGAAGAAAAAAATTACATCTGTACACTTGATCTAAGCTGAAAATAAACTCAAGATAATTATATACTTTTTTCTTAGAAAACCGCCATGGGAGTCTGTGTCACCTTAATCCTTCACTATTGAAGCTTTCATTGTTAAGTGGGAAAAAAGAGAGAAGGTAGCTGTTTATTTTGGCGTAATGCTGGTTTTTCATTGTTTTCAAAAGTTCTTCATCTCGGTAGATGTGAAATAGTTTGAGAACCTTTGTTATAAAATAATTAGATTCGTGGTAAGATTTATGTAACATACTCAGAAGAATTACGTCAATGTGTGTGGTAACGAAAAAAAGATATTTTCTCCTGTTTGCCTCTCTGATCTTGAGAAATTTCACTATAAATAATTGTAGGATGGTTAGATCAATTTTTTATTATTGTGTATGGATTACCTACGTTTAGAACAGGGTTTCAGACATGACGTTTTATAACAAAATAAGAATATCTACGTTAAAAAAAAGCCTGTTTATTCGGCTTAAACAGCTCCAAACAGTGCTGTGAATCGTCGATGCGTTGTTGTTTTTAATCGGCAGTGAGTAAACGCGGCACCACTTTGAATACAGCTTTCGTACCAACAAATGGACATGCAAAATAGTGAAGTCTTTGATAGCTTCAAATATTCTATCTCACACAACTTCAATTTTCAATCGGCTAAAAAGATATTTGATGTTTTCTGGAACAACTGCAGAATTTGGGTGATCTGAGAGTTCAGCGTCGTTTGTGTCTGTGTGACCACGTTTTAAGTCAGCATACCATCTATTAGTTGTTGTTGGCGATGGAGCAGTGTTTTTGAACAGTGTTTCTTCCCATCAAAAAGCAATGCTTAATTAACACAAGAAATTCTTTTTCATTCATGGTATCTACGCAAACAAAAGTTACTTCACTAAAACCACAGTAACTCTTAAACTAAACAAGATATTATCATGAAATTTTGTTACATGTTGTTTAAAAGTTAGTACTACTAGGTTTTGCTTAGGAAAATTAGATGCCACTGCTATTTATATGTCAAGCCCGAGACTTATTGAGTGATGTTGCCATTTTTTTAGCGAGGAGTATAGGACATTGTAATGTCTTTATTACTTTTTTATACTCCACGACACAGTACGTCGTGCCAAAAGAACAGAATCCTTTCTTTCTAAATATAGAAAAAATCCAAGTGCTAAACACAAAACCTAAGAAACTATGTTTTCTTGGTATCAATTTCAGTCCAGTCCCCAAATAAAAGAACTCTCTTCCTCTTTTCTCCGTTCCGTTGCAAAGCCAATGCCCTTCTCCCAAAAAACAGTAACACACCGCCTAAGACGCGTCAAATAGCGCCAACATTCCATAATCCTCCACCAATAGTAGCCAAACACTACAGAAATACCTTTAAAATATTTGATTTCAGTATTTTTATCCAAATCCATATGCTTTATGCGATTTCTTGTTCGGTCAATGAATGTTTTCTTTCTCAATTACTGAATCAATCGCATTTTTTTCGACCAGTTTTCGTTTGTTATTTGCATGAGTTATTTTCCACGAGGAATATTAATAATACCTTATAACCTTTTATCATATGAAAGTCATCGTGAGTAAGAGCTATATTAGTGTCGCACTACAAAGCAAAATGAGGGCTATAGGCGACGGACCTCATAATTTTGAACCACGGTCGCGCAACCAAATTAACCTATATCAATTGTATCCAATAAATCCACAGTATTATACACATACTTCTGAACTATAAACTTCAATACAAAACTAAAGCTGTAGAACGATTAATTTTTTGTAAATTCTATTTGGCTGATCAATTACGGGAACAGTTATCAGTTGGGACAAATAGTTTATTTAAATAAGGCTTCTTCAACTTTTCACGTTGGAGAGCCAAATTAATAAATTTACAGTGATCCGTGGGCCAAAAGACTGTCAAAAAATATTATAATCAGGAAATTTATATAAAATAAACTACAGTTTTAAAAAACTAAAAAACATGCTTTTTTGGTTAATCGAACGAAAAACTAAAAAAATAATTCTTAATATAAGAATAAAACGATAAACGAGAAATTTAAGGTGGGCCAGCACCCCCTACACCGACAATGTTAAATTGAGATTTTCTTACGTATCTTTTTCTCAGAAACTGTGTTATATATAAAAACCTCAATTTTTGTCTGTATATTAGTTATACTTTTATATTTATAATGAAGTGATATTTTTTCAAGTATATTGTTTAGTTTTTTCAAAAACCTGAAATGTAAAAGTATATCACTATGAATTTTTTGAAAATTGTTATTTTTTGTTACGATATCTGGTCTCTAGCCAAAATTTTGGGAAAATCTCAAAAAGCTCACTTTAGTATATATAGTTACATATCAGAAAAATGAGAAAAATTGCAGGTACATTCATACGGTAGATTCTGAGAAAAAGGTACACGCAGTTTTAAAAACATCACTTTTAGGAAATTGCATTTTTAAAATGAAATGCCACTTCATCACAAAAATTATGAATTACAAAATGTATTTGTCCCATTTTATTAAGCATTAGCATTTTCTCAATTTATTATAAGTAAAATAGGAGGGAAAAGGCTTAAATTATACCTTTAAAATACATGCATAGAATTTTTCAGTGTTTGTCTAATGAGATATTTTGTAACATTTACCCCAATTTTCTCAAATTCTGTATCAATTTTTAGCTCTGAGGCATTACAAACATCAAAGTTTACCATAAAATATCATAAATATAATGTGAAAATATATCAATATGGTTTTGGTATGAATTTGGGATTGTGTTTGGAAATGCATGATTATACGATATTTCGAAAGTTTTCATCAGTTTGGTGTGTTCACGTGCAAACACAGTTTCTAAAATTTTAAAATTCAAAAATTTCTCTAAACTGGACAAATGACTTCTAAAACAAACCTAAAAAAACTGTTTTATGTTTTTAAACATGGCATTTATGTATTTTTATGTATGTAACTAGCTTTTTACAACGACAAATGACAGCACATCTGATTTATTTGTATATGTACCTTTCATTCAGAAACTTTTGAATATTTAAGCTTAAAAACTTGTCTGTACAATAAGAAAACATTTATATTAATACTGAAGTGAGATTTTTCAATTATATTGTTTAGTGTTTTCAAAAACAAACTTTTATTTACCATTACTGAATTTATTCAAAGTTGTCACTCTTTAGCTAAATGTTTTTGTAATATTTCAAAAGTCTCACTTCATTATGCACAACTTTGCATAAGAAATATATAATGTAAACTTTGCAATGTAGTCATACAGTAAATTTAGAAAAATTTCAGTTTTTAAGCACAATTTTAAAAAATATAATTTTTAGGAAACAGTAATTTTTGCATGCAAACTTATCTCATCAAAAATCCTGGCCTAGTTTTGTCTAATTTTTTTAGCCCCGATCAACGAAACAAAAATAACCAAACCAATTCCTATTTTTTAGTAAAAGGGGGAGGGGAATTTCATTTTTTTCTCACATTACAAAAAAAAAAAAAAGATGGCGTACATTTTAGTAATATTTTTCTTAAAATATTTTATTGAACTGAACCAAAAGAAACGAAACTGTTCAAGATTTAATCTAAACAAGAAGTTATTTCCAAGTAAAGAATAAAAACTGAAAAAAACATTATAATTAAAAATAAGTTTAATTACGATAAAATTAAATTTAAATCATGTTGAAATACAGGGAATCGATAATGGCATAAACCATCACGAAGATACCAGATACATCTTAAGACAATTTATAAATTTTTTTCATTTTATGTATAAATATTTACCAAACGATTTTCCTTCGTGTTATCAAAAGGTATCGAGAAACGCAAAACTTTTATTTTTTTAACTAACTTATTACTCAGTCAGTGAACCTTTTGCATTTCTACTTTTCATTTCGTAGAATAATAAAACACGCCAACTTTGTATATTTGTATTAGCATCATAGAGTGCTGTTAGTATAGATAAATATTCTTACGGATCAATTAATTTAAATAAATAGCTTTGATGATAAGATGAAAATAATTTTGTTTAATTATGATAGATTTGAAATCTTTGTAAGAACCTCATATGCATGTTTACTAAATGAAATAGAAAGTAATTTAACTGAAATAAACATCATTAGTACTAAGAGTGTGAAAAATTGCGTCAGAAATCTTTATTCTTAAAACACCGAATATTCTCACAAATTTTAATTTTTGTTGCACTTCTTATGTAAATTACATCATAATTGACAAAATAATAGTCAGGGTTTTATTTGTACGAATCTATGCTCAATGGAAACTTTTAAATATAGTGAAAATCGTCCAAATACGAAACTGAGAAGACTGAAATATTTTTTCGTGTTAAAAGAATTTCGTGTAATATTCCTGCAGGGAGATAAAATCAACAAAATTAATTTTACTAGAGTTTATTTTATTTACATAAATATGTATATACAGTCGACTCTTGATAATTTGAAGTTGGAGAGACCAAATAAAACTTCGAATTATCAAGAGTTCGAATTATCAAGAGGGTAGGAAATAACTCCCAAAATACATGAAGAAAATGTTTTCTAACACATTTAAATTTTAAACTATGTAATAAAACAACAATTGTACATATGTATAAGATTATTTTAAAGTATTTTTCAAAATACATATTATACAGTACAAATATTATACAGAAGTTAAAATTCCTATGTTAAAAGAATACATTCAATACATGCATACACAATCCAACGCATCGCTTTTTCACAATAGCGGACCATCATTTCTAAACACATGTGTAGCAAGGCCACGAGATAAACGAAAGAAATGGACGACTGACAACGGTGCGGTTGGTCTATCGTCCACTTGAAGAAGGAAACCAATAAAAGTGTCTTTTCGTCTGAGGAACCAGAAAACACAAAGAAGGGGTTAGCAGACAGATGGTCATCAAAGGGGCTATGTTTCAGGGGAGACACGCAGAGATAATACCAAGCAAAACTTGTAAGCTCCAACCTGTTTGCTGCAGGGCTGTACATGATAGTGAGTGTTCGAATTGTCCAGAGTTTAATAGGATAACTTCGAATTATCCCAGGTTGTAATCTGGTCAGTCACAGATTTTACTTCGAATTATTGAGTGTACCAAAACGTATTGTTTTAGTTCGAAATATCAAGAGTTTTTCTAGGGGGAATGTATATTTGATGTATGTATATTTGATGTAATTTGTTAGAAGCTTAAATATGGATATCAAATTTGATGAGGTTATTAAAAGTACATTTAAATGCTTTTTTCACTTGCGCTACTATAATTAATTTTATCTTTGTTTTATTTTATGCAACACTTTCTGATATTTTTTCGTTTCGCCGGCGCGAATCTCGCAAAGTTGACATTATTGGCAACAACACACAATATGTACATAAGAATATTAATAAATATTAATTCCCATTGCGGTTTTTCATCCATTCTTGATGCACTATGAAAAAAAACGTTACTGACAAGAAAATGACACGACTTGTTTTGTAAATGTGGTGGTGAAAGATTACCACTGGAAATATTTCGTTTGGCATCGGTTGTGTCATTCTTTGCGATTTTATCGCTTTCGCCAGAAAAGTACCCACTTTTCTTATGATAACTAAGTAATTGTGTGAGCACAAAGATGATACAAAAATATTCTATAAATTTCATCTAAATGTTCCTTTATTTATGTTATGGAGATTGGGTTTATTGGGAACAGTTTAACGATTTAAACAAGAAAGTAAAGAATTCTAAAAACATACATCTAATAAACCTATAGTCTTATTTGTTCTTAAAGTTGTGTAAATTATTGTTATTTGTTGAATATTAATTAGATTTCAACCAGTTAGCACTCATGTGTAATAATACACCATCATTTTTGTAACCCCTCCATTTAATATCCCTTCATAGATATAATAAGAATTTACATCTTTCACTTTTTTTGAAGTAATAATTTCTTAAGGCGAGTTTTGTTGAAGAGTGAATCTAAATAAAGCGTCAGGCTAGACTACATTGCGCTCAATTGGTTTTACTCGGCTCCATTCGACAACCATGCGCCAGTCGTTGACGTTCGCTTTGTTTTGAATTGAAAACTTTATAGTCACATGTTTTTTCAATTCCTACTATTAGTTCACTCTCTCTCTCTATTTATCTTGTTCAAATTTTCAATCGTTAATAAAATGCATTTTAAAGCACTCAATTGAGCTGAAATTTTATATACACACTTATATTGGATGGCAGTACAGTAATTTAATTATAATTAATAAAAATTAATTGATTAAAACTAATTATTCAAAGAATTATAAATAGATCCCCTTTGGTATCATTTTTGGCGACTTAGCGACCCTTTTGGCCCCTTTGTGCCCAACCTTAAAAGTTTTTTTTTCTCACATTTTAAAGCGCTCATTTGAGCTGGGATTTTTATACACTATTGTTTTGGGTAACAATACGAAAATTAAATTATAATTAATTAAAATTATCGACTGAAATTAATGATCAAAGAATTACAGTACAGCCACGTTGGCTTCATTTTTAGCAACTTGGGTCAAATCTTTAAAACATTTTTTTCTCTCACGTTTCAAAGCTGAACAGTTGAATTGAAGTTTTGTATACACGATTGTTTTGGATGACAATGCAGTACTTTAATGATAATTAATAAAAATTAATTCTTGTAATGTGATTCTGTCATATATATACACATATTTATATTAATTGTAACTATTTTTAAAAAGTAACTAACATAAATTTTTTATTGTTGATTTAAGTAGGAATTGACTTAAATTTTTTTAAAATTTACTTGCTTGTAAAAAATTCATGTACGCGTTTTTTGTGATGTTTTATTTCCTTTATTGTAATATTATTCTCATGCAAACCACTTCCACACTCAACTCCAGTGAGTGAATGAGTAAAGAAGAGCGCAAGCAAAAATAATAATAATAAAAAATTATTCTCTTTTGCAAGAGATCGAAGATAAGAAAAAATGAAACATGGGCTCTTCTTTGTACTTACATGTATTACATGGTGTTAACCGATATTTTGTCTTAAGAATTTTCGCGTTAAACATATTTCACTGTGTTTTATTACATAAAAATAAGTAATATCCAAAGAAAAATTTATAAGAATACTAATAAAAATACCTGTATCTCATCTACATCAGCAAATGATTTATCGAACATCAAACTATGTTTCAGTTGACGAAACTAGACATATATCCTATATAAGAACACATAACTTAATTTTAGACCTTTCTATTGTCAACACGTTTGCCGACTTCGTATATCTTTCTGAAGATAAAGCATCTCTTCTTATTGTACACAACACCCCCACGAAAATTCCTATGGGAACCAGAAACCAGACAATTTCGTTTTTCCTGCACTCAGTATACCAACAGTAGAAAACGTGGTCTGAAAGTAAATACAGGATTCCTTATGTCTATGATGTGATATTACACCTCAGAAAAATGCAATATAAAGGGTGGTCTATTTCCCCTTTCTCCTGCGGGTGTTTGGTATTGGATCGATTTGCTCCTGAATAAAAGATTCTATTTTAAGCGAAACATCAGGAAACCCTTGTAACTGTCTTTACATGCAGACGATCTTTACTGGGTGCTGGGAAGATAGGTTGAAGTAAGATCAGGGACCAGGTTGAGAGTGTTGGATTACACGGGGTGTGCTTAACCGCTTCCAGGCTCATTTTATTTCTGGGTTATGGATCAAAATACAGCGAAAATTGCGTAACACAAAACTAAAGGGATTGATATATTTTCTCGTGTTACAGGATATTGCAAAAAAAAAAAAAAAACATTTATATGCAAAATTAAATTTATTAGAGTTTGTTTTATTTGTTGTTGTTGCTAACGCCACCTGTCTGACGTAGTCAGATTGAGGCCCACGAAATTCATCATGACATTGGGCTAGATTGTACGCTGTCGTTAGCCGTAGCTTTGAGCACCATGAATATGACTGTACAATTTGGCCGTTTTTCATGGAGAACACCATGGGAGTGGTCAGGGGCTTCCCACCTCTTTTCCCTTCACCAACCTCACGAGAGACCTTGAGGCTCGACGGCTATTTAGAGAATACCCTCATGCCGCGAAGGCACTATACATTTACAAACATCCATGCCTTTATACATGATTCAAACCCAGGCCCTACGGCACTGCAGTCAGAGTCGCTAAACACTATACTGGATGGTCGACTTGTTTTATTTACATAGATATGCACATTTGCCTATATTTAATAGAAATAAATTTAAAAAAAAAACATTCACAAGAATTTAAATAAATTTAATACAAAATTTTCAAAATTTTAAAAAAAACTTATTTTTATTGAGTTTTTGGAAAAGGCTCTGATATTTTTTTCTTTGCATTGTTGTTTTTAGCATCAAATTGTCAAAAAATTGTTCGATATCATCCATTTTGATATTTCTTTAAAAGTAGGAATGTGCGCATACTTTTCATGTCGTTCCTAATTTCGGATGGGAACAGGAACTGCATTATTTATTTCATTTTCATCGTCGGAATCGGCATTAATAATATTTTTTGAGCTTTGAACAAACTCCAAAATGTCTTTTTCGGCCATAATTGGGACTGTAAACACATTATCATCATCTACTACAATGCATTCTTCCGATTATGCAATAAGACAGTTCAATCCGGCTGGTGTTTCCAGTATTTTGTTCATTCTCAGAAGAGAAATCTTTTCGTGTTAAGCGATTTTCGTTTCACGTTAAGAGAAAAAATGTATGGAAATACATAGCAGTTTGTCAAAACCGATGCCTTATTTTGTGTTGACCGATATTTCATCTTAAGCGTTTTTGAGTTAAGTGTATTTTATGGTATGTCAATTTTTTTACACTTATTTTCAAACATAAATATTTTTTTAACATGATAGCACCATTCGCATACAAAATTTCTTAAAATTAATGTAAAAAAATATCTATTTAAATAAATGAGTCTTTAAAGGTGGCTTTCTGCATGGCAGAAGACCCTAGACTTTGGAGTCAATTCATACTAACTATAAATACAAAGATTAGAATACCTATAGATATTATCTTGAATTACAAATTGTATTTACATCTTTTGCATTTATATAAAGGATTAGGAAATTATTAATCAAAATTGGATCGCGTATAATAAATTCAAAAACACAGTACTGGACTGCAGAATCTTGTTCCTCTTCTTCCCTTCACTGTATCTCTTTGAACAGCTAACAATAAATACACTGTCGAGTTGGATTAGTTTTCTTCTCTTTTGGGGTAATGTAATCAATTGAAGTGTCTTAAGGACAAGCGTGAAGGGGGAGGGGGTGCTCATCAGAAGTGCCTCCGCTTTTTGCAGAAAATTCCTCGGAGTGGTACTTCTCAAGTATTGGAATCCTTAAAAAGCACACGTGAGCTAATTCGGGAAAGACCGATTGCACAGTGTAAATTTTCACAGTGCCCGAGCTACACTCGGGATGAGCCAGGATGGTACGTTTCGCTTGCCCGAGTTCTGCTCAGGAAAAGCCAGGAAATGGGTCGATCTTTGTTGTATCGATTCTTAAGATATCAGAGATAGAACAAATCCAAAATGTAGTTTTTTACGTATGTATTTGAAATGTTTCAGTTTGATATTCTTTTTGACATGATTCATGGTGCCTACCTGAAGCTGAAATTACTACCGCAAAATCCGGACTACACTTTTAACACAAAAAATAAAAAGAAAATTAAGGATGTGCGTTATACTCCAGGGGAAAAAAACTATGGCTTCAAAAATAAAAATTGAGAATAAAAAAAAATTCGATATTACATAGATCAAAGTACTGTTTATTTAAAAAGAAATGGCATATTTTTTTTAACTTAAAGAGTTGTATAGTTCTAGAAGTAATATTTTTTCAAAAGGCTGGGATAATACCTCGAGTAAATAACATAAAAGCATTGCATACGTACATTTCAGGTTTCTTCGTAAGGAAAGAAGAGTCTTACTATACGGCGAATAAAGTTAAAATTAAAAAAAAAAGAGAAAAAAATTCAACTTAAAAGTATAGGTGCGCTTTACATATGCCCGATTTTACGGCAATAAGCAAATAACTACAGTCGGACTCTCCTCGATAATTCAAAGTTGGAGGGACCAATGAAAAACTTCGAATTATCAAGAGGGTAGGAAAATCTTTCAAAATACACGAAGAGAAATTTTTTCTAACACATTTAAATTTGTCCCTATGTAGTAAAACAACAATTGTACATATATATAAAATTATTTTAATGTATTTTTAAAAAGTACATATTATATACGGTATAAATATTACACAGAAGTTAAAAGTCCTGTTTTTAAATAATACATTTATGTATTAAAAATTATTAAAAGAATACATACTGTACATAATTAATTTTTTTGACGAAAAAATCTGTTTTCTACCATTTCTCATTGGAAATAAAATAATTTCGCACCCGGTTCCCTCAGACGCTGTCCTCAAAACCATTGGTTTTTCAAGGCACGGTTCAGCCAAGTCCATACTTTATTTGGTGCCACATGCTATACGTCACACAGATGAGCCATAAATCGTCATGTCAGTCCAAAGCAAAATACACAATCCTACGCATTACAATCTATGCAGACAGATGATCCTCAAAGGGGCTACGTTACAAGAGACACGCAGAGACAATACAACACAAAACTTGTAAGTTCCAACTTGTTTACTACAGGACTGTACATGATAGTGAGTGTTCGAATTTGTCGAAAGTTTTATAAGATAACTTCGATCTATCATGTGTTGTAGTCTGGCCAGCCACAGATTTTACTTCGAAATATTGAGTGTACCAAAACGTATTGTTTTCAGTTCGAAATATCAAGAGTTTTTCTAGGGACTGAGCATATACTTCGAATTACCGAGAAGTTCGTATTAGCAAGAGTCGACTATTTACAAAAATTATTCAAAATTGATATGTGAGGGCTAGTTTGTGGTGAATTTTAAATTTGTAAATTATTTTTATTTGTTCATTACAGATTTATTAATACTTTATTTTAATTATTTTCCGTAACAAAAAAAATTTGAATAAATGCATTGCAAAATATATTTTTATGCAAAATGAACTAAAACGTAGGATAACATGTTTTTTTGTAACTTAATGCAAGAGAGTTTTTTATTCATTGCTATTTAATGAATCTGAAATAGTTTTTTTGACAACGACGACAATTTTTGCTGTGGCAGTTTTTTGAAAGAGAAAAAAATGAGACAATAGAGTTTAATAAACATTTTTACTGCTTTCTTTATGACGTAGTACGACAATATATTCGTTTTAGATTATTGTTTTCTATATCCTGACGTTCAGCTTTCTATTGTACTGAAACATATTCTTATAAGCCCTCCCATCTACAGTTAAAAAGGACATTACTTGAATCTTTAAAACATCTGTACTTTTATTATTTACACCCCTGTAGCCTCCATCGCTCTCGGAGTCGATTTCCTCAAGCATAATTTTTCAGTGGATATCATCTGAACAAAAGAAACATGATTGCCAAACTCCAAGACCATAGGTCTGTTGAAAACGCGGGAGTGTTTTTATTTAAACGCCTTCATAGCCCTCGCAAAATCCTCGGAAATCGATATTTGCCCATCCCGTTCTTAATAGCTCTCTACTCAACACAAGACAGATGCTTGTGAAAGTTCAATTTTGTAAGACTTATATACACATAAACTGAATTTTTTTTTACTTATAAGAACCCCTTAGACCTGCCACAGCCTTGGTTCAGAGTCGATTACTGCAAAACGCGTTTTTAGCGGATCTCTTCTCTATAAAAAAATAATGTTTGCCAAATTTCAAACCTTTCGGTGAAATAGCTCAAAAGCGGGTAATTTTTACCTTACCCCCGCCCTTTTCTTGGGAGTCAACATTCGAGCATACCTGCCGAATTGTATGTTTCTAGGTCTAATAGTCTTGGAGATCTTAGGATGAGTGATTTGCTTCTCTCTCTCTCTCACTCACTCTTACACACACTCTTTCACTCACACTCTCTCACCACACACTCACTCTCCCTACCTCTCTCTCTCTTTCTCTACCACCTCTCTCACACACACTCTCTCTCTCATCTCACCACACACTCTCTCTCACTCACACACACACACCACTCTCACTCACACACACACTCTCTCACTCACACACACACTCTCACTCACTCACACACACTCTCTCTCACTCACTCACACACACACTCTCACTCACACACACACTCTCTCACTCACACCACACTCTCTCTCACTCACACACACTCTCTCTCTACTCATATACACTATCTCACACTCTCTCACTCTCTCTCACTCTCTCACACCACCACACTCTCTCTCAACACCACACTCTCTCTCTCACACACACTCTCTCTCTCACAACTCTCTCTCACACACACTCTCTCTCTCACACACACACTCTCTCTCACACACACACTCTCTCTCTCACACACACCTCTCTCTCACACACTCACACTCTCTCTCACACACACACTCTCTCTCCACCTCTCTCCACACACACTCTCTCTCACACACACTCTCTTCTCTCACACCACACACTCTCTACTCTCTCTCTCACACACACACTCTCTCTCTCACACCTCTATCACTCTCTATCACACTCTCTCTATCACTCTCTCTCTCAACACACTCTCTCTCACACACACTCTCTCTCCACACACTCTTTCTCACACAGTCTCTCTCTCTCACACACACACACTCTCTCTCACACACACTCTCTCCATTCTCTCACACACTCTCTCTCACATTCTCTCTCTCACATTCTCTCTCACTCTCACACACACACTCTCTCACACACACTCTTTCTCACTCTCTCACACACACTCTATCTCTCTCACTCTCTCACACACTCTATCTCTCTCACTCTCACAACTCTATCTTCTCACTCTCTCACACACTCTATTTCTCTCACCACTCTCTCTACTCCTCTCACTACACACCACGTGGGTGTGTGATAACGTGGCTATTGGAAGGGATTTCTTCATCTGGATCATCATTTTGACTAGGAATGTTGCATATTTAATATTATTGAGGAGGCAGTCTTGTGGTTTGTTACTCTTGTTTATTATACATTGAACATGTAGAGACACATATGGACAGCATCACCAAGAAAACAAACACACACACACACAACAACAACAATACACAAACGTCATCTTTCAGCGATTACACTACGAAGGACTAAGAACAGAGAGAGCGGGTTTCCAGAAATCTTGGTATTTTTAGTAAGTGGGAAACCGCATGATCTATATAGGTGGGTGGATAGATGTATTAATTCAAAAGGTTGCCGTCAGGCGGCTGGCTGGTTTTTTAGTAAAACGTGGGTCTTGAAGGGATGAACCAAAGTAATTAACAGCTATAAAAGATGAAATTAATGGGGATAACCACACACCCCACACACACCCCCACCACACACACACACACACACACACACACACATGTATAATATATTTATTTAGATTTTAAATTATATCGTGATCGAAACTTGTCAGCATTTAACTTATTGAGCATATCTAGATTTTTCTACAAAGACTCACTTAAAACAAACAAAATTTTCCGTAATATCGAGTTAGCTTCACATCCTTTCCTAAAATATCACAGGTACCTCTTAAATTGTTCAATATTTGAATAACGAAATGAATCAAAATATCATTAAATCAGCAGTTATATCGTTAAATTATATATTTAATATAATTCGTTCACAAATAGCATAATTAAATAATTTTACATTTTTGTGTCAGTAAGATTAAAATTAAATTAATAAATACGCTTAAAAGTTTTTATACTGTAGCAATTCTTTACTAAAAATAAGAACAAAAATAAGGTAATCTTTAACAGAATTCATTAATTAACTCTTATTCAATGATAGACTGAAATCTTTTTGCATAAAAAATAAATAAAACAGTAAGAGAGAAGACGGTAATTTTTAAAAAATAAGAAACTAATTAAGCTAGTTTTGTTCATAAACTGTAAAAATCTCTTGCAAACTTTCACTTAAGCTTTTAAACTGCTTTCATAATAAAGTTCCAAGTTAAATATGAAGTCTGCTAGCATCATCATCTTCGTTTAAAAACAACCATTTTCAAGTCTACACCGAGTTATTTTGATAGCACTTAGCTCCCAAACTCTCGAAGCTGAAAATCACGTCTCTAATCCAACTGTTTTTCCCTACTTCCACTTTTCGAACGTTCCACAAGCTATTCTAGCGAAATTCCAATTTATTCTGACTTCATTAATATCAAGAAAGGAGAAAAAAAAGTTCTCTCTTGCGAACGATATGGCATCGGTTTGAATTTTAGAAGCTCGAAAGGCATTTCAAAACTTAAAGGGGGGAAAAAAAGAATAAAATTTCCATCATAACACTACAACTTCCACTTCTTAAGCCTGGATTTTAACTGGAGGGTTGTATCGATATCATAAAAAAAACGCCCCTCTGCTGGTATTAAAATTCCAACGCCCCCTTCACAGCCCCGGTATAGAGTGGAACACATTGACTATGTGGCGTGGAGTGAACATGTTTAGCATTTCTCATCTTAAAACCTAATTGAGCGTAAAATGGATTTCCCTCTGCGCAAATATTTACTTCCGCAAAGCAGAAGTTCCTGTGGCAACGTTAGAAGTGAGCCTGGATTCAAATATCGTCTTTCGAAATAGTTTTTTACTTCTTTTTCAGTTCATTCCCCCTCTTTCTTCCTCACATCTGCCCTTTATTTATTCTTCTTCATTCCCCCCCCCCTCTTCCATTCCCGGCAGTTCCCCGTTGTATCGTTTGCTGTGTGGCTTACTTTCTAGCGACTGGCATTAATTTTCATTTTGAACTGCTAGAAGTAAAACCCATAAGCGGTCTGTTTATGACGTATTATTTTTAATTTACAAGTCTTGTTAGAGTTGTTTACGACACGAGGATTTTTGAAATTGTGGTTTTGATTTTTTTTCCTTCAAAAATTGCTTCTAGATAGTCATTGATGTTTATCGTTAATGTTTCAGGTGCTTGCTATTTTGTTTTAATGGTTAAAGAAAAGTGTCATGTTTTTCGTGGTGTTACTTTTTCTTTCTTTCTTTTTATGCTAACAGATTTTGAAAGGCTATAAAGGAGAAGTCGTAAAGTTTAATACTTTCATAAGAGGGGGTGGGTGGTGGGTTGAAAAGAATCTCTTACTGGCGTATAGAATTCCCCTTACATTCTGTCAGGTAGATAAATTTTAAGTTTTTCTTTCTCTCATAGCTGTCTAATGAAAACGGTTTTAAATTAACTGCCAATCTTCGTTAATTTCGGAGAGTTATGGAATTTATGATGATTAGAATCTCATCAGAAAACAGAATCTTTTTAATCTGTTAACAAAAAAATTTCTTAAAGTTTTAATTATTCATGTTAATATGAAAACAGCTTTCTTATCATTATGGAATAATCAAAAGTTTTTTAAGCTGTTGATGATTTTATCTATTACCAACGTTTAGACCAGAGTTTGAAATTTCAGTAGAAAGAAATTAAATTTTTTCTCGTATTTTTAAAAAATAGCTGAAGGGCTAATTTGAATATTTTTCAATTGTTGAATGTTTTAATTGCTGAAAAAAATTAACACTTCTAGAGAATAAATCAAAAATATTTTCTTCTTTTCTTACAACTACATCAAAAACTATACTCTGTGTGAAAATTTTGTAATGTTATTGTTCAGTCCGTAATTGTAATTGTTTTTTGCCGTCAGTGTTATCTGAAAACTATTTCTGAGTGAACATTTTTGTAATGTTATTGCTCAATCCGTAATTGTAATTGTTTTTTGCCGTCAGTGTTATCTGCCAGCTGAGCACTTCTTCCAATGTTCTGATGCAACCCTCCGTTAGAGTTGTTATATATAGCTCAGGTGTCGGGAACCTGTGGCACACGTGCCACACTCGGCACGAGGGACAATTCTCAGTGGCACTTTATATTACTGTACAATTTTGTTAATTTTCAAGTAGATTGAAATTAATAATTTTGAAATGGAGCTCTTCTTGGACAAACATCTTCAAAATTATGGAGAGCAACGTCTACGGAATAACGAAAATATCTGAAAGATAACTGTATCGGTAAATCGAAAGCAATTTTAAATTATAAAGTGTCATTGTGATGGAGATATTTAATTGTTTGAAGGAAAATTGCATGTGCTCTGCTTTCCACTTTCGTTCGACATATCTATGGGAACAAATATTTTTTCGTACGAAAAGAGTATTTTGAGTCCGCAAAGAAGTTGTTTAACAACTGCATGTTCAGAATTGTGTCAAAATAAAAATCACAAATTACACCCCTTATATTGCGACTGGAAGTACAGAGGTGCCAAGACAAGGTTCGCATTAAGATATTTATTTTTTTATTTAACTATATTGAAGAGGAATACATACATTTTGCTTTGTTTGTTTCTTATTTTAAAAATACTCTTAAGAGATACGTAATTCATAATGCAATTTTCTTCAAACAATTAAATCACTCTGTCAGTGACGATTACAAAAATTTAAAATAGCTGATCATTTATCGATAGTTATCTTCTAGATTTTTTCATAATACCGTTAATTTTGCCTTGATTTGTTCTTTGTCAGAACATTTTTTTTTTCACCAAGCAGCAAAAGAGAGTGATGCTTCAAATTTAATACATCAAATCTATTCCTATTTTAGTTGGGAAGTAGTAAAATATACAAGCGTACACATCTAGTTTTTGTTTGTATTGAAAACAATTTCATTACTTTTCACAAAGTTCTTGATTCTAATTATTATACTGCATCAAACACAATAATATCTCATTAGTTCTTGTTGAAGTACCAAGTTATAATTCATGTCCACAGTTTGAATGCGCAAAATGAGTAAAATCCTATTTAAAAAGAAACAAAAAATTATATTTTGCAATAATTTTTTGAAAGTTTTATTATGACATCATTGATGTTATTATCCTTCGTTATATTGTCATATCGAATAAAATACCAATGAATAATTAAATATTTGAAATATGTTTATTATGAACGCATTGTAACATATACTGGTTAAGAAATTGCACATCTTATCTTTCTCTCCACGGGGAAAAGTTTATTTTTAACAACTTATATATAAGGAAAATAAAATCCAAATTCAGATTAACTTTGTTTCTACATCTCATGGGGATTTATCTACCTTTATCTTTGGTTTCTAAACCTAAAAGCCTTTTTCCATACTTATATTATATAAACATAATATTGGTTAGAGTAAAGTCTAGTTGGAAGCAAGTAAATATGTTATCAGACCCAAAGGAATATATTAGACGTCTTTCAAGATTAGAAATGTCTTCATATAGTAAAAGCAGAAAAATATTTTAAATCGAAAGAAATAAAAACTTGCTCAATTTTATGGTTATTACTTATAGTGAGGTATTTGAAGTTTTTAGATAAAAATAATCTAAATTAAAGGAAAGATTAAGCGCGGGAAACAGTCTATTCCAGTTCATTTTATTAATTGAATGTTGTAAAGAAATTAAAAAAGAATTTTCACATATTTTATGAGTAAAATAAAACGCAGAAGTAATGCGTTCAATAATCACAAGTTCTTAAAAACCCTGCAAAATTAGGGAACAAATACTAGACTTATATTTCAATACAATGGGTGAAAAGATTAAATCTATGATGCAAGTAAAAGTTTTTAAAAACCACGAAGAAATGGAATGTACTTTTGCCAATTATTTTTAGAGACTGTGTGACGGACCTATACGTGTCCTCTAACTAACTCCTTGGGGATTCTTGTCGGGAAATAATTATTTCAATTAGCTTTCACCGAAGGTAAGAAAACGTGATTATGCAAATTAAGTATATTATATATATTATGCATTCAGTTTTGGAGAGTTAGTGAAGTGAGAATCGAAGATTATTAAAGTGAGAATTGAAGGTTACTGAAGTGAGGAAAGTTTGAATGTGAAGTGAATTAATGAGAAGCGAGTAATCCAGCCGTAGAACGTAACCAGTGTAGGACGTGGGAAATTGGAATCACTAAGAAGTGATCAAGCAAACTATTAGTGTCCAAGGCCTCACCTAAAGGATAAAGAATTACAAGAGTTCAGGTACTGTGCTCATTATTTAAATAGAAGTTAAAAGTTAAATTGTTAGTGTGCTTAGAGGTAAAAACGAGCTCGTATAAGTTTTCATAGGAATATTATTGAATATCCGTAAATATTATCCCACGCTAAAACTTGTCTCACTTCAGGCTTCTGAGTATTGATTAAATTTGTCTTAATTGGATTATTAGTGTGTCTGTGTTGAATATTGTGACAAATAAATAGTTTTAGTGAATCATATCGTCTGATCAATTAGTTCCTCCCACACATCTAGCCGTGTTAGAGGGAAGATTGAATAATACTTCGTTACAATTGTAATACAAATTATGATTGTATGTTTTGATAAATAAAATAAATAAATGTTGATAAATTAAAATCAAAATGAATTGTTTGATAAATCAAAATCATTCATTCTATTTGACTATTTATTTGTGGCAATAAATAATATCTCTCATAATTTCAATATTTCTTGTTATTATAATATTCTTATTATTTGTAGAACTACTGGTTAAAAACTTTAAAAAAATATTTAACATTGGTGTACTATCTGAATAAACTATTTAAGCTATGTTGAACTGTGATTTCAAGATTTACAGATAACCTTCGCGTTGCTTCAAATTCGACGTTAATAAATACTTACTCATCCAGATTTGTCGCATCCTAAGAACAAGGATATCATGTTAATGAGAAGAGATGCTTTTCATTTATTTTTTGCAGAAGGGCGTTCGCACTTTATGGAAACGATTTGCATTTTATTTCCTAGTTTACATTTTGAGATAAAACTTTGGCAATTTCAGAACAATCGTCTGCTAATGTTTTCTTTTGATTGGAATGTAAAATAAAAGATTTATTTTGAAAAAGGCTCCTAAAATTGATTGATGGCTTGAAGGTTACGTAACTGCTCTTTCCGAAGAGAATATTTCGTATCAACAAATTATGAAAGGCTTACAAATCTCGGTCACTGCATTTTAAAAAAAATTATTTATACTATAGGAAATTTGAAAGGGGAAAATGTGCCTTGTTGAAAGTAAAAAGGAAAACATGACCTTGAAACTTCATCCTAAGACAATTCGAACGCAGGCGGCTACTATAAAGAAAGTGAAGTCTCTGATCCTAAAAAGAAATTCGTCCACTCAAAGATTCATTGCATTGGAACTAGGAATGTCTTCCAGCATTGTAAGAAAATAATTCATAAAATTTTAAAAATATTTAAAGTTAAACTTTTTTAAGTTCATCTGCGTTTGTCAAAAAACCGTATTACTGAAAGAAAAACCAAACTCTAGAAATTATTGTTGAAAAATGGAAATTTATGGTAGCATTCGATGTGGCATGGGTAGATTTAAGTGACTGTAATAAAAGAAGATAAATTTTCTATTATTGAACTGACGGGAATGACTTTAAGAAATGGCTTCGTCAGTGAACAGAAAAATTCCCAAAGGCAGGTTTGTTGCAGTATTTTTTTTTTATTCCAGCAGATTAAAAATAAAAAAAAGTCTCAAGTAAAGTGAAAACTAATTCCCTCTGCTATCAGCAGAATATTTTAAGTTCAATATGTGTGAAAAAAATTACAGCGTTATAAGGAAAGGACATCTATAAAGTTAAGCTTCATATGGAGGAAACTTCTTGTCACAAGTTAATTACCGCTTATCAGCAAAGAAAGATTTTGAAACAGGAACAAAATGTATCTCCTTTGATGAAACAACTTAAAATCCCCTGACGCTTCTGTGATGTACTTTTGGGCTTTCAATTTATTAAAATGAGCTTTAGGAAAATATCATCCAAGAATACTGAACCAATTTTGGAAAATAATTCAAGAGGAATGGAATAAAATTGACATAAAAGTACAAAGAAAAAGCTTACTCTCATGGAAAATTCGAACTAGAGCTATTATTAAGAACCATAGCTGCAATAAAGAAGCAAATCGCCACAAAAATACGGCATTTAGAGAGAATTAACTATAAAAATCGTTTCCATGAAATGCGAATGACCTTCTGTAATGTAATGCAGCTGTATTTTGTTGTACAACCATCCAACTGGTTACCTATTAAGTGCCATTAGCGTGCATGTTTCTTTTGACATGCTGGTAAAGTTGACGTGCTTTCTTGCATTTAAGATCTATACTTATAGACAACAAAGGATTTTCAACTATTCAAAGATTGCTTTTTTTTAAAAAAATTCCACTCAGTTAGTTTTCGTGGACCCAGAGGGAGAGATTGGACTTGAAGAACGTGGGGGTATGTAATACGAAGATGTGCATAGCACTTATAACACTATTGTATAAATAAATATTTAATTAATTTCCTCGAGATTGACTGAAAATTTGCCATTATGCCACACTTCCAGAGTATGAATTAGTAAAATAAAGTACTGATAAAATATAAATATAGCTCAAATTGTCAAGTCCGTCCCTGTAACTATCATGTAACTTCTTAAGTGAAACAAACAGTCACATAATATGGAGGGTGTGTGAATTATGGACCGGCTGGTCTGAGTGGGTGGAGTGTAGTTGACACCCCGCTCTGACCCCACGTGGCCAATCTCGATAGAAACCATATTTAACGGATTCTGTCTCAGTTGGAATCTTGACCTTGGCTTCAGCATAACTAGACATGCTGTTGTTTACTCCTACGTTTTAAATCGGACTCGTAATTTTTTGCTTCGGGTTCCAGATGCCGTTGCTTAATAGGAGATTTTTATCTTGAACTAGCTGTTACCCGCCCGCTTCGCTGGGTATTTCATGATGTTTTATAAATTTTTACTGCTTATATATATGTATAATTATTGATATCTTAGTCCTAGCATTAAGAATTCGATTGAATTGAAAAATATACTTATACCTGTAACTGTCACCTGTTGATAAAAAAAAAGAGCAGAACTCAATTAATTTGTATTTTCTAAAATCTCTAAAATTGAAGCATAGAATGATTTTTGCTCTTTCGTAACTCAAAAACCAAGTGGATTCCCGCAAAACCAATTTCCGGTGGATCTCTACTCCGTAAATTGAACATGCAAGCCAAATTTCAAGTCTAAATCTAACAGAAAACAACAAAAGTTTTACTATAAATATCCTCGTAATCCCGTTGAGAGCCGTTTTCCAAACATACCGCTCTTAGCGGATTTCAATTCAACAAAAGAAAAATGCAAACCAAATTTCATTATTATAGTCCTTGTAGCTCGAAAAAAGTAATTTTTTTTGTCAATACGTCCCAGTAACCCCCTGCAACCCCCCAGAACTTGATTTGCTTAAAATTTATTCTTAGTGGATCCCTATTCAACAAAAAAAAACATGCTTAAAAAATTTCAAGTATATGGGTCTAACAATTAAAAACAGGAATTTTTTTCTGTAACTCCTCTTGACCCCTCGCAAACATCTTTGGGGGGGTCAATTTTCATTTTACTCTTTGTTAGAGGAACTCTATTTCATGAAAGGAACATGCCTACCAATTTCAAGCAGGATGATCAAGTAGTTTAAAAATGGAAATATTTATCGATTACGCCTCTTAATTCCCGAAATTAAACTTGGTAGTTGATATTCGCGAAACCCATTTTGTAGCGGTTCTCTACTTTACGAAAGGAATGTGCTTATCAAATTTCAAGACTGTACGTCCGAACAGTTTAAAAATGGGGATAATTGTCTATAACGCCACTTGAGCCCCCGCAACGCCACTTCTGGGTCTGTTTCACAAAACCCATTTTGTAGGGGAATTGCACTCTATGAAAGGAATCTGCTTATCAAAATTTGAAGACTGTGCGTCCAATTAATTAAAAATGCAAAAACATTATCAATAACACCCCTTGAACCCCCGCAACACCACCTAGGGGTCGATTTTCACAAAAACACATTTTGCAGTGTATTCTATCCTATGAGAGGAATCTGCTAACCAAATTTCAAGACTGTGAGTCTAATAGTTTAAAAAAAGAAATAATTATTTATATCTGCCCTTAACCCCTGCAACACCCCTTGGGGGTCAATTTTTCTCCAAACCCGTTTTGTAGCGGATATTTACTCCATGAAAGAAACATTCCTACCAATTTTCAAGCAGGTAGGCCAAATAGTTTAAAAACGAAAATATTTATCTCTTACGCCACTTATTCCCCTGCAACGCTGCTTAGAGGTCTGTTTTCACAAAACCTTCTCATAGCTTATCTGTACTCTATGAAAGAAATCTCTTTATCAAATATAAAGACTGTGCGTCTAATAGTTTAAAATGGAAATAATTATCTATAACGCCCCTTAAGTCCCCTCAACGCCACTTAGGGCCAATTTTCACGAAACCGATTTTTAGCGTTTCTCTACCCAATGAGAGGAATCTGCTAACTAAGTTTCAAGACTGTACGTCTAATAACTTAAAAATAGGAATTTATAACGCCCCTTAAACCCCCGCCCCCGCAACACTCCTTGGGGGTCAATTTCCCAAAACCTTTTTGTAGCGGATATTTACTCCAGGAAAGAAACTTACCTACCAATTTTCAAGCAGGTAGGTGAAGTAGTTTAAAACGGATATATTTATCTATTACGCCCCTTAATCCCCCGCAACGCCACTTAGAAGTCTGTTTTCACAAAACCCGTTTTGTAACTGATCATTATTCTACGAAAGGAATCTATATATCAAATTTAAAGATAGTGCGTCAAATAGTTTAAAAATGGAAATAATTATCTATAACGCCCCCTAAGCCCCTGCAACGCCACTTGGGGGTCGATTTTCAGCAAACTCATTTTGTAGCGGATCTCTACTCTCTGAAAGGAATCCGCTTACCCAATTTCAAGATTGTACATCAAGTAGTTTAAACATGGAAACAATTATTATTAAAGCCCTTAACCCCCCGTAACGCCCCTTGCGTTTCGAATTTCGGAAAATCCTTTCTTAGCTGATGTCTACTCTATCAAAGGAACATGTCTACCAAAT